>LKNJ01000786.1:0-30090 GCA_002120245.1 Maccullochella peelii
GTCTGAGAGTCCTTTAGGTGCATTTTGGCAAACTCCAGGCGGGCTGCAATGTGCTTTTTACTAAGGAGTGGCTTCCGCCTGGCCACTCTACCATACAGGCCTGGTTGGTGGATTGCTGCAGAGATGGTTGTCCTTCTGGAAGGTTCTCCTCTCTCCACAGAGGAATGCCGTAGCTCTGACAGAGTGACCATCGGGTTCTTGGTCACCTCCCTGACTAGGGCCCTTCTCCCCCGATCGCTCAGTTTAGACGGCCGGCCAGCTCTAGGAAGAGTCCTGGTGGTTCCGAACTTCTTCCATTTACGGATGATGGAGGCCACTGTGCTCATTGGGACCTTCAAGGCAGCAGATATTTTTCTGTACCCATCCCCAGATTTGTGCCTTGACACAATCCTGTCTCGGAGGTCTACAGACAATTCCTTTGACTTCATGCTTGGTTTGTGCTCTGACATGCACTGTCAAGTGTGGGACCTTATATAGACAGGTGTGTGCCTTTCCAAATCATGTCCGATCAACTGAATTTACCACAGGTGGACTCCAATTAAGCTGTAGGAACATCTCAAGGATGATCAGTGGAAACAGGATGGACCTGAGCTCAATTTTGAGCTTCATGGCAAAGGCTGTGAATACTTATGTACATGTGATTTCTTAGTTTTTTATTTTTAATAAATTTGCAAAACTCTCTAAAAAACTTTTTTCACTTTGTCATTATGGGGTATTGTGTGTAGAATTTTGAGGACAGAAATGAATTTATTCCATTTTGGAATAAGGCTGTAACATGACAGAATGTGGAAAACGTGGAGCGCTGTGAATACTTTCCGGATGCACTGTATAACCTGGCTCACTGCAGGACTAGAACCAGTGTTGAGATGACCATTGGCATTCTCAAGGCCCAGTTCCAGTGTCTGCTTAGGCTCAGGGTCACCCTGGAGAGTGCATATCACATTGTTGTGGCAAGTTTCATGCTCCATAATATTGCCACAATTAGAGGAGAGCAACACCCTGCTATACAAATGAATGACCCTGAGGAAGACCATCCCTTCCATCCCATTGATGGCCAAGATGGAAGAGCATTCTGAGATGCAGTATGTCAGAACCATTTCTCCAATTAATCCACCATTACCTCCCACCAGTCTCCTCAAGACAAATTCATTTTCATTTTGCCCTTTGGATTTCAGGTTATGTTTTTATTATTTGGAGTTTAATGTGGTCCATTTCAAGATCACAGTTTACAATTTGCTTTTTCCAAATAAACCCTGTACAGCTCCTTGACAGGAACCTAGGGAGAGACAACACTGACATATTGTTAAGTCTGAGGCATTTCTACAATCAAATACACAATTTCATTTGGACACATGGGCAATGACAACTGTGAACTCTTACTGTGCTCAATTGTGCCGTGGAGGTCGATGGACCCTCCTCCTCACTGTAGTAGCCAGGGAATCTCTGTTATAGGACAAGGACATGCAAGTTTCCGTGTGGGACAAAGCAATCAGAAATTGCCATACATGATATTCAGGATGTATACCTCTGTAGGCCTCACTGTATCCTCCATAGCAGTGGCTGCGGATATAGTGTCTTCATCATTCTCCTATGGTGAAGGGGAGCAATAATGTTTGATGTAGGCTACTCAAAATCATCACACAAAATTATATTGTGTGATGTAATATTTCATTACTTACAACCACACAGGGATCTGCTGTGGCAGGAGGTGCCTAATCACTCCATCATTAACTGTTGCAATATGAACAAGGTTAAATGCCAATGTCAGGGTTCCAAATTGTGTCAGAGGTACTTGGGGGTGGATTAAGGGAGTCCTCAGCCTCCCTAAATACAGGCAAAAGGATGAATAATAAACCTACCCTTTATATAGGCAGTTGTGTCCTGGGGTGTGATGGGATCTGATGAGCTTCCACCAGGGATGCCCTCGGTAATAGGCTGCTCACTGTTTCAGGTGAGGGCCAGCTCTTTGGCCTCTGTGAGAGTTGGTGGTGGTGGCCTGCCACCCATTTTTGGGGCCTCATCTTTCTTCCTGTTGGCTAGAGTAAAATTCAACAATTCAACTAACCTACTAAGGAAGAATAATAAGCTAAATTTCTTACCAGTCTGTTATATATTTTTGTGTTTGATCTTAAGTTGCTGCCAAGTTTGCTTGGTCCCCACCAGGTTACAGCTAAATAAGAGGATTTGAGATTCCTCACTGGCTTTTACAAGCAGTAAATGGGTGTATCATCAGCATAGAAACAAAAACTGAACTAGTGGTCGTTATTTGTAATTGCAAGCATAAGAGTTAGGCCATGAAAATCAAAAAATAATTCTGTCTACAAAGATTTATTATAAGCATATTCTGCCATAACCCAATAATACCATGCTCTGTCTCTATCCTGTCATGAACAGAGACAGAGAGACATAGAGAAATGGTCCACTCCATGCTGTGATGTATCTATTGCATTAATCAGCCTCTTAAATTGGAATGGGCTGCTTCCATTAATCATGTTCAACGTGAGGATGGTAGGGCCTCTTCCAACCATCCCTACCTCCTCGTTTTGACACATGAAACACTTCTAGGAAGAAAGAAAGACAGTAGAGAGTAGTAGAGAGACAGAGAGAGCTTCATTACAAGCAAATGAAAAGAGAAAATGGGATGATACAAAAGGGAATGCAGTGAAAGAATGAAGAGTATTTAAAAAATCAAATCAGAAGTGACACAAGGGTGTGTAGTGGAGTTTTATTGGTATCTCTGACTTTAAAACATATTTACCTACAGGTAAAATTAGTGAAAAAGTACATCTGGTGCTACTCCCAGATATTACATTGATAGTGTAACAGCATTTAATTGAATTCCCTATTGATAAATACAGTGTTTCATTTTATTTTCACTTTAATAACCAAACTAAACTACTTTAGGCATTGCCAAGAAGTTTGTGCACATTAAATTAATAATTTATCAATCTTTTATCGTATAAAAGTTTTTTGTAGGTTCCCATTTTTTAAAAACATTCTCCCCAACAACCTCCATTCCCATCGGCTCAACTCAAAAAGTTTACATTTGTTCATTTAGCTTCACTGATACCTAAGGGGGAAATCTTCAGTCAGACATTGGGGAAGACCAAGTGGGGGAATTGGGGGAGCATATTACATATACTGTATATATTAGGGGTGTAACGGTACACAAAATTCACGGCTCGGTATATACCTTGGTTTTAGGGCCATGGTTTGATAGGTTTTTGGTACAGGACGGAAAACAAAAAGAATTTAGAAAATAACATTTTTGACATTTATTTTGAAAAATGTAAACATTCAACAGTGGCTCATTGGCAATACTTCTTGCTGTAACAGTTAATGCACTCAGATATTGGCATATTGTCAATAAGAAACAATAAATCACAAAAATAAATAACACAAATGTCTCTCACAAATGACTCTGACCTGTTGATAATTCCTGAACAACTGTAGCTTGCGCTCGTTTATACAGGGCAGGCCCAAAGGACTGACTAAAATTTACACGTGAAGGCATATTGTAGCGGGGCTCACTTTGATCATATACTTCAATTCTGTATTATCTACAGCCGAGTATGGTTGCATATCTGCAGCAATAAACACTCCTATAGCATTAGTTATTACTTTGGCATGATCCAAATCTGCAGCCAGCATAAACCTGCAACCCGGGTGCATTCTTATGCACCGGTGGAGGTAACAAATGTCAATCATCAAAGGGGTGGTATAAAGCTAATCAGAGCATTTCTATGACAACAGTATACATTTTCAATTGCATTCCTGTCTGAATGAAGAGGTGGCGAATTGCCATAAACTTGCCTATGCATACAGTTCTCCTTATTACATCCATGATATGGACATGTTCAGCTAGAGTTTCATCAAACTGGTCAGCCATGGTTGTTTTGAACGAAAGAGAACCCAAACAGTAACAGTGTCAGCTGTCTCTTGTTGTTTCATGCTATAGCTCCCATAGCTACAACGTTCAAACTGCAGCTCACGCTTGTGTTGCATTAAAATTTTTAGTTGACACACTCCGACGACGTGTGAAATTGATCTTGCATAGCTCAAAGTGTCTGCGTTTGCGTTCTTGCGTGGACCATGTTTGTGCCCTGAGAGTATAAGGCTATTTCCTGGAAGCAGTACGTACCAGTGTAGATCCGATACGTATCAAATTTGAAACATATTTAAAATATAATTGGTACAAAAGATTTGCTCGTGCATTTTTTGTTAGCACTAGTATGCATTGCAACATCAAAACCAGCCCAGACTGAGGTTGTGATTACCTGGCCGCTTGCCTGAGGTATAGGCTGGGTTTGGGTCTGAGTTTGAGGCCCCTCAGTCATTGCATCTTTCATTCCACAGGAAAACTGTGAGCGTGCACAACTACAGGAAATACATTAAGTCTAAATGTTTAACTAGTAGGACTGTAAGCTATGGTGGTTGTTTACAATTGACAGTTTGGGTTATGACCATTTGTCTTCATTTCCCCCTTCCAAATAAATATTAGTCTTATTGTCTGAGCAACCATACTAGTGGCTCTGTTAGACCTATTTTTAGCAAAGTGGCTGAATTCTGAGTACAGTGTTTTCATAACCAAAGGAACATGTGTTATAAGCGTTACAAATAAAATTCAAGTTGTAATAATCCATAGTGTTCCTTTTAGATCTAACCCGCCTGAACCCCTGGTACCGCCAAATTTGAGACCCAAACCCAACCCAAGACCTGAGGCCATATTTTTCTTTATTACATCTAATACTTACTGTTACCTTGCCAGGCTAATGCTAATAAATATTAGCCTGGCAACCTCTGTCTCTTCCCCCTTTCCCACTGGCCATAGCATATACTTGCATACTTGCATGACATGCATGGCCGCAGGTGATTGGCACAGTCAGGGGGGAAAAAAGAAATGTATAAATAGCTTACATTTAAAAATGATCATATAAGTTTTACACAAAAAAACAGTTGGGTCAGGCAGCAGATCTCAATGTAATGTAATGTTAAAATACAGTGCGTAGTGTGTGTATTGTGGGGGTCTGAGTCTTTTTTATATTTATAAGGTTTTGGTTAGAGTGTTTTATTAGTATTAGTCATAGGTTATTATAAAGTTTAAAGTTAGGATTAAGGGGTGTATAAATCAGTCTGGGGAGTTTCAAGATCTTCACAAGTAATTAGGGTTAGGGTTTAGGATTTGGTTTGAGGTGTGTGTATGCATGTGTGTATCCCAACAATTCTGTTCATATACAGGTAATTTGCATTATCAAACACATTTTGTGGGATTCCATTTACAACATTGAAATTACAACAATGAAATATTTATATTAAAAATATCTGCAAACTGTTCACGGCCAATGCAAAATGTTTATACAGACTTTATCTGCAAACTGTTGACCGTCAATATATTTCATTTGTTTTTCCTACAATATTAGCTCCAGGTTTTGTTTAGGCAACTCAAAGAACCTGATTAAGGTTCAGGAAAGGTGGTTTTGATCAAATCGAAAAAGTTAAGGCTGACTAGACCAACAAAAACCCCTAAAAGAAAATGTGATGAACAAACCATGAAGCTAGAGAAAATCACTTTTTCTCTCCAAAACATATATGTGATGACAAAAAATGTTATAAAATTAATAATTAAAGAATGGAGAAACAACAAATAGAGATGCTTCCACTGCTTCACTGAATGGTCTGATGGGTATGAAAATGGTCAATGCTATGGCATTTTGACATTTGACATTTTGGACCAGAGTGTTAAGACAGTGCCGCCATCATCAAAACATCAAATGAGGGAATATCTTTTGGAAGAATGCTGTTCACCCCTCCAGTATTCCAGAGCTGGAGAATCTATGACGAGGAGCGCTGAAGCTGTTCTGGAGTCTCATGATGGTCCAACACCTCATTAAAGCAGTTCATTTTGGGTTTTCCTTTCATTTGTCACCATCACCACAATTTGGCAAATTAAATTAGACGTATATTAACTATTTTTAGGAAATACAGTTGAATAGGAGTTATAGTACGTAATAAAAATCCCCCCTATCCCGCATACAATAAATCCACAAGTGAAATATCTGCCAGTTAAAATAGACTTTAGCATTTCATGCACTTGACCTGTGTGTATGTCTATGTGTGTGCATGCTTCCTCCACAGTCCATACACACCCCTCCTAACATAAAGTCACACTGACCTCACGCTGAACCAACATCCATATGCTTGTCCACGCCTCTGCATGAACATTAGATATTACATACTGTGTTAAATGCGGGCACCCTGGGGTGCAGTGGCCACAGTTTCTCCTTTACAAACTGGCGATCAGATGCCCCTGGGCACCGCAAAGATGCTAGCTGACTTGACATCCACGCTTGAGCCACGTCTGCTCCACGTCTGTCTGAATTAGCGCTTCACTGCAGGCTGAAACGGCAGACAATCTGCCCATGCTTGGGGGAGGCCAGCGGAGAGGTCAATATGCTCAAATGATTTCCCCTTCTGCAAAGAGCAAGTAGTCCTAGCTGTAGGATATTTAGTGACACAGAGGATTGTTTACTGGCGTGATTTTCTCAATGTGTCCCCTGCACCTCAAACGCTGAGATGTGGATTTTCATTGGTGCAAGTGATGACTGATGGTTGTGGAAATAGGAAGCAACGTCCTCGACAGTAAACAGATGCTGACCAGCAGATCACCATGAACAGGCCTCCAAGGTTTTGGACTCTCACTCTACTGTATATTCCGTGAAGGGTCTGAGTGTGTGTGCGTAGTCCAAAGGAGTTTGTGATGGCTTTCCCTCTGAAGTGTCAACCTCCAAGAGAGAGGATCAAGTGCTAAGCTGGGGACTCAGGAGCTCAGTGCCTGGTGTGTATGTCTGTGTGTGTGTCCAGCAGCGCAAACGTGTGGTTTTAGGGATTGAGGAAGTGATATATCCTTTTATCTGTTACTGTGGATGACCACAAGCCTGACCGGAGTTGGCCCCGCAAGGCTAAATCCACACACTCAAACGATGGATTAGTGTGTGTGTGTGTGTGTGTGTGTGTCTGTTTAGACGTACAAAGGTGCATCAAAGAGTAGGGCCTTGGAGATGCGCAGAGTTGAAAGGTCAAACACACATGTGGGGGGTCAGTGAGCAGCCCGGCAAGCGGAACAGAAACGTCATTCACATGTATGTGTATGGGTGTGTGTGTGTGCATGTGTGTGAGGCAAATGAAAAAAAGACTTAAAAGATGAAAAACATTAAAACACGGAATCATACTGTTCGCAAAGGCTAACTGTATGTGTCCGTGTTGTATTTCACTTAGAGCAACGTTTCCAGAAGATCCCCCTTTCCTTTTATTACTGTTAGTATTTACATATGGCCTATATGTTAGATCATACCTCTTTGTTTATCAGTGTGTTTCCTAAATGACCCTCATGTGAAGTGTCAGGACAGTCCCTCAGGGCTGTGTGATCTGTATTACAAATGACTGTAACACCTGTAAACATGAAACTTGTTTCTGGTTGCTAGTGGTCAGTTTTTTTCAGTCAAGAAAAGAGATAATGAAAGTGAAACCAAAGAGAGACTCAAAGTATTGTATTTGATGTACTGTGTTATTCCAACCCATTCACATTTTCTTATGAACTTTATTATTAACTTTGTTACATTAAACGTTCTGTGAATATTTGAATTCTCAAATAGGGTTGGGCGATAATTTAATATCATTGTTTCGACTTATCATGATGATATTGTTATCCTGATTATCATTTTACAAATTCTTGCCCAAATTAATGATTCTAAGCATTTTTTAAAGTCATTTTAAGAAAGGAAACATAATAATCAAGGGTAGGGTTATGGTCAATAAAAATCATATTCCAGGCACTCAAGCGGAGGTTTAAGGATTAAATGCCAAAAGGCTAATATAGGCTAATAGAACAGTGTTTCTCAGTCTGTTTTGCTTGATCTACTTGCAAACCTTCGTCACAAGCCTTTGAGTTGTGAGCAGTGGAATTGAAGAATGATTTTCCCTTATTAGACTGCTTCATTAGAAAACTTTTTTGAGGCCTTAAGAGAAACAATTATGTGGTATTTCACACGAAGAAAGCAAAGGTTAGAGAAAAGTCTTTTCTTTTTCTTTTCAGTAATCATCTCAGGACCCCTTAGATTCATCTTATGACTCCTTGTGTGGGTCCTGACCTGACTGGGCTAATACATTATATAAATACACCAATGCATATTTAATTTATTTATTTTTACAGTATGTGGTGCTCAGGGCAAATTATGTTTTTTCCTAAAAGAAAAATGATACAAATAATTTGATTTTTATTATGAGACTCATTTCTCTGTCTTATTTTCTGTAAAAAACAAACAAACAAACAAAAAACACAACGCATATTTTCTCACATTACACATGCTGTACAGCCCCTACAAATTTATGTCCTTCATCTGGCGTTGACCGGGGCAATTTGAGAGTTTGTTCAAGTTCTATTTTGTAATTGCCACAGCAGGATGGTAGATTATTTTCACTACCTCTTCTAAATCTCTAAGTAACACACCCTCCCGCACAATTGTTGGCTGGTGTTGGACATGATGCAGGGCCTCCCTGGGAACAACACCGCCTCTGATAATATTTCTTCTCAAGCTGACAATAGTAGGAATAAATATATGGTGATTATAAGTATGCTACACAAATATGAGATCAGTGATTAAGAGCACTTTAAGCCATAGTTTATACTGAATTATAATGGCTCAAATAGAGGTGTGGACAAGCTGCTGTCCTCCTGCTACAGCTGCCAAAGAAAAACCTTAGAGTGGCCACTTCTGGTCTTTTTACAACATGCTGGTTGTGTTCACCAAAACCAGACTGGAAACATGGAAAGCTCCAGAGGACAGAGGTCTTTGTGGAGGAGTTAGGCAATGTACTGGTAGCGCCTACAGAGCAGACAACATGTACCTTAACAAAACACCAATGACACTTTAATTTTCATCTGTGTTCCAGAAAATGTAAAAAGTCAATTATGTTAGGTTTAATGTTAATGTTAATATAAAGAAAAAAGTATGTTAAATATTTACATGTTCATTTTACTGCTGTTTTGAATTAAAATCCCACCAATTATGTCCTGCGTCAGTTTGACCCGGTGAGTACAGAGCATGAACACTACACTACACTGCACTATCCAAGGATAAATCAGCATGTCTGATAATTGCTCTGGATCTGTAGTTGTGTAAGTGTCATTTAATTGTGTTTTTATTACCCTGATAAATAATTTTACAGAACAAAAAGACAACAGTCATAACTCTGTAATAAAAAAATGTTATGTCACTATTTTACACCACTTGTATTGGTCATATAAATAGGTACTGCATTAGTAAATGTGACCAAGTGGACACCACAGCTACGCATTTTATAATTAATCTATTAAACCTTTTTCTATCTTTTCTCTATTTATAAAACACTGCGGGCACACCCTGTCAACCTACACAGTAGCGACAAAAGCATGACTTTCATTGTCACTTGGGATGAGACAATTCTCTCTGCAGGAAATAAGGATGTACAGGCAATGTGATTTTACCGCTCCTAACGTATTATACCGTGGTTTATGTGGATGTAGCGGGAGGCGGTGCATGTCAGGGGGGCCAAGCTACCTGACAAAGCAGGGAGAAATGTGTTAAAAGCCAAACCGTGTTTGTCGTGTTTTCACAGCTACGATCTAAACTACAAGAGTCTGTGTTACTGCAGGGACAAAAGGACAACTCAGATTCGTGGTCACCATCTCATCTCTCGCTCTCCCCGCTTCTTCTTCTTTGTTTTGCAGGTTGGTGCAGAAATTTGCGAGATCCCTCATTACGATCCAGTGCATTTGACCTCAGCTGGAATCAACAATCTACCTGGGTATGAGAGAACATATGCACGCGCACACACACACACACACACACACACACACACACACGCACGGGCTAAGCATCACACTCATCACAACTGAACACATCACTTTTTACTAAGTAGAAGTTTCACTCATCTCTCCTCCCATCTGTCCATGTCATCCCTCACTACTCCACTTTTACATCAACCATCAGTTAGTCACACACACACACACACACACACACACCTCTCTCCACATCAACCATCAGTTAGTCACACACACACACACACACCTCTCTCCACATCAGCCATCAGTTTGTCCGACAGACACATAAATGTACATCTTCACATTCACACACAGACCGACTCCTTTACATCGCACATCAGATCACCCCAGATTCACTCACACACACTCAGACACACACAATGCATCACACATCAGTTATATCTTTTATGATGAAGTAGAGAGGGGGTGTTGGCAGCGGGAGAGGTTGACAGGGGAGAAGAGGAAGTACACAGGAAGTACATTAGTTATCACTCCCATGTCTTCTCCACCTTTTCACTTCTTATCACCACTCGATGTCTCAGACCGCAGCTGAGCTGCTTCTCCTTCTCATCCCACCCCTTTCCTTTTCTCTTTCTGTCTCTTTCTTTCTTACACACACGCCTCTAAAAATGACTTCCGTGCTCCACTTAAGTGTCGGGCCCTGGGATCTAGATGACATTTGGCAAGCTGCAGAAGCCGCGAGACAACTGGATGAAATATTTAAATGAAAGACGGCAGGAGTAGAAGAGGTGAAGAAAAGAAAGGGGGAAAGAGGGAGAGAAAGGAACACAGGACAGAGGACGAGGGAAGGAGAGTGACGCTATTCATATGGTGAGCAGAATGTGAAGGATTTCTTTTCTTGGCAAAGAGAGGGCCGTGTGACAAGAAGTGCAGATGAATTGGCTTTCACCTACAAAGTAGCCTGAAGAGAAATAAACCAATATAGTATGAGATCACATCGCTTTATCTTGGGATCATCAGAAAATCTGAGTATGTGTCATAGCACTTTCAGCACTACAAGAGTCTGTGTTACTGCTTAGAGTAGGGCCATTCATCTAAAACATAATGAAATAAAATGTAACTTTGTTACAGTGAATTATAAGTTTCTATTGGATGTTTATCTGACTAAAAGCTATTTTCTAATGCTAGCATGGCAACATACTCTATGACAATGCTAACATGCTAATGTTTAGCAGGTATAATGTTCCTTTATTCATAATCTTAGTTTAATGTGTTAGCACAGTTAATACACTTAATAGCACTAAACACAAAGTACAGGAAATGTCATTTGTTTTATGAGATATTTGGTCATAAACACAGTTGAAAATCTGACCTGATGATGGAGGAAAAGTCAGGTAATCACCAAAGTTATTACAGTTCATCCTGTGGGGAACATGAATGTCTGTACCAAATGTTATGGCAATCCATCCAATATTTGCTGAGATATTTCACTCAGAACCACAAATGTCAACCTCATAGCGGCACTAGAGGAAAAGTCAGGGGATCATTAGGAATCATCGTCGATGAACCATGAGTATCTGTAAAACACTTTGTGCCAGTCCATTGAGTAGATGTTGACATTATTTCACTGGATAAGTTATAAACTTTGACCTGCTGATGGAAATAGATGAAAAGTAAGGAGATCAGCAAAGTCATATAATAATAATAATTTCATCTATGGATATCAATATCAGGTACAGATAACCATAGATATCTCAGATATGTTTTTCTTTTTAAAGCATTTTGTAACATTGGTTCTGAAAAGTACTAGGCAAATAAATGTTATTATTATTATTATTATTATTATTATCATCATCATCACCAAATGACAGCAATCTGGACCAAAATGATGGATCGACAGACCAACATCGCCATCCATAGAGGAATGCCACTAGCATGGAGCAAAAAGTAGCTATTCACATGTCACTATTCTGACAAGTAATTACCATTGGGTGGAGGTAATTTTTTTGTTTTATAAATTAATGGCTCTATAGTTTGAAAAGACAAATGATTCTATCTCCAAACTCATTCTGTAACTTGGTTCTATAAGGTTCCAACTGTATAGCCAATCAGCGCTTAGATAGTACACTTGAGGACAAATTGAATTCCACCTCTTTACCGTATTGCCTCATTGCTCTGTGACTGAGATTAAAGGAGGTAGAAAAGACCATAAAATGGTGCCCAATCAGAAGTTTTGAATCCTCAAAATTGATGATTTTATTGAAGACCATATGAATAACACTGATATAATGCCAACTAAGTTGAGAGTATTTTTTAGTTTGTTTGAACTTGGTGAAAAGCTGATTTTTACCTCTAGCTTACACTCTAGAAAGTTACACAGTTCATGTTAATGTTTGCAAGAATTTCTGGTTTTAACATATTGTTGAGTTATGTTTGAACTTTTAATATGTAGGAATCATGCAGGTTTCTAGCTAAATAATTGCAGAACATTTTATGAATCTCATGCTAACTCTGCAGTATAATAATAATAATAGTATTTGTGTCTACTTATAACTCATCTACTACTGCAGACTCCAGATAATAACAGGGACTACATTCAGAGCTCAGACATTGACAGTGATGACCTGAACTTGTCCAGGCAAAAAACTAGATCCAAATTTGTGAACAGAAAAGAGACCAAAGGAACACCAAAAAGAAGAGTAGCAGACAAATGGGACAGTGACAAACAGAAGAAAACGTAGAGCATCAGCAGAAATTAGTAGAGAAACATTTTGCATAGTTTTTAATTCCATTGTTAGCTGTGTGTAATAAATACATTGAATGTATATTAAAAGTAAGAATACACTGTCTATTTGTTTTCCAAATCATTGCTTTTCCAATTCCAAACAGAAAATTAGTTCTTGGTATTAGGAAGTTCTATCTGCAAAACACTTTTGATATTATTTATTTAGACTTCCTTTAGGGTGCCTGTTATTTTGACCAATAAAAGAGAACTTTGCCCACTTAGATGTGAAAACTTTGAACCTCAATATCTCAAAACCAGGATCGCAGATAGAACCCCATAATTACATTTATGTTTACTTCCATGTCCAATGCAAGACAAAAGATACAAGAAAGAAGCACTTTTAGGTGTGTACACAGTATGTGTGTTGTTTATTCAATTCATCCAGTTGTCCACACTTGCTGTATAAGCTATAAGCTCTAATTATTTTCTTAGCCAGTCGTGTGCAGAGCTGCATGCTGGTTGTGCAAATGCTTATTTAAGATGCATGCATGTGTGTGTTTTTCACTGTGTGTGTGTTGTGTGTGTGTGTGTGTGTATAGGCCTTTGTGCATATTCTGTAAGTATATAATTTTACTGTACACCTACAAACATGTATGCATGGGTTTGTGTTTTCAGTCTAATTTATGCCCCTTTATGCTGCATTACTGACTTCTACGGTTCCCATCACTGTTAGGTCCTGCTAGCAAAGGACTGTGCTTACTACAGAGCTGGACATCAGGCCTGTCTGTCAAGGAAGTGGGGGAGTTTGTTAGCTTTTACAGGCAACAAACTTAAATGTGCAGCAAAAAGGTGAATCAAATTTGACTGTGTCCTGTAGTGTTTAATTAACTGGAAAAAAAAGTCAATAAAAAATGAGTTATTTTGATATGCAAAGTGTGTTATTTGTATTTTACATGTGGCATTGTGTGCATTATACTTCATTTCCCTTGTGTGCAGAAATGTTGTTTCACATGGCTGTTGCAGTATTTTCAGAAAGTGCTCCTACTTTTGTTATGATAAAAGCACCATGAATGACAGATTTATGAAGATGATGCCTTAAATAAATTGTAAAAAGAAGCTAAAACAAATTTAACAAACATGTTGGCGTCACAAAAAATCAGGGCCCGTCAGGTTGTAGAGCAGCTTGAGGTCATATTGAGTAAGCTGAAATGCATACACACAAGCAAACCGGAGAAAAAATGTGGCAATATGTTTGTGTTTTACATTCATACCATCAGTTTCCGGTTATTGTAGCAAAAACAGAGAGAGAGAGAAAAAAAATCATGTTCTTCATTATTCTCCAGAACAGATTCTGCACGCAGCAATGAAAATGCTAACGTATTGCCATCCAGTAGTTCAGAGTAAAGTATTACTTCAAATAAACATTCTGTTTCCCAGTGCCGGGCTCGGTGAGTAAATGGAACGGAGAAGGAACAGAGGGGTTTTCTCCTGTGCTGATTGGGTGCAGATGTGAGCCCCAGTCTGGGTTTGGTTAAAGTCCCGCTGCCAGGAATATTTGCAACAATTCAATAAATAGAGCTGTTAGGAGCGAGGCATTTCCTTGTCACCATGTCAAGGTTTCAGAGCGGATGTTTCATATTGGGTGTTTTCACTCTGCCTTTAGTGTATCTAATGCTCAATATAAAACACTGTCACTGAAGAATGCTGCGATTGAAAAGCTGCAGCCAGATTAAATGATGAATTTGAACTTGAATATAGACAGATATGTGTATTACAGTTCAACTAATATGGGTTTGTGAATGGTGATACATAAGACAAAGGTGACACTTAAACAGGTTTAACCTACCTTAATAATTAAAAAAAAAAATTGCTTTGATTTTGAAACAACAAAACCGGCCGTCATGTCAGGAGAGCAGTGACTACAGCACATCGAGCCAAACATGCAGGATTTAAAGTCATGTGGCAACATGATACTAAGACATTTTGCATTTTTACCAGAATACATTGTTTTGGATCCATTATTATCTTAATGTAAAGAAATGTCTCAACCTCTGATTAAACAGAAGGCTAAAATGGTTAATGGTCCAAATTAAATGAAAACAAGTGCCATGTTGTTTTTGGCACCTCTGGCACACTGCAGAACACGAATCATATTTATATTGTTATGCCAAAATCTATGTCTAATGTTCATTGTGGTCTTGTCATTCATAAGCAATTGGTCATATATGTAGTTCATGTGTTCATAATTAAAATATAAATAAATGAATAAATAAAATAAGATTATCAAGAGAATTCATCTTTCTGCCACATGTGGAGTTGAGTTCAAATAACTCCTAATTTGAGGGTTTAAAAAAAAGTGTGATTGAGGAATATAAAACTATCCCCGTAATTGCTGAAAAGATTTTAATGTTAGATGTCTAGATAAATATTATAAATATTTGTAATGCCACCACCTTTCCAAACCCTAAACCCTACATACACACATGCACACCTATATTCAAAGTCAGGATTATTGCAATTAGGTGCAGCAAAGGAATATTGTCTAAATTCCAATGCTGCACGTTCAGTGGACAGGTGGAGTATTTAAGGGTATCCGTATCAGCATCATATCAGCACACATACACATTCAGCACACTCATGCCTCAGCTCCTCCATTGCACCTTCACAGCTCCCTTTCACTAATCTGCCTTTGCTTTTCCTCTCCTCTCCTCTTTCTTCCTCCTCCCCCTCTTCTCTCTCCTCCCCTGTGCCCATCTGCGAAGCGATCAAATCATCGTATGGAGAAATCCTGGTGATCCAACAGGGCCAGGCAGAAAGGTCACGGAGAGAGTCCGTAAAATGGATGAAGCCTAATGATTAGCTCAACCTTTACCTAATCAATAATCATTTATCCAACAATATCACCGGCAGCCATAGCCCCATTTGCCATTAACCTCAGCGGTGAGGAGAGAGGCAGTATTGTTTCCTCTGGCAGCTTTACGGCACTCAGATGAGTGGTAGGGGCCGAGATGGAAGCTTAAGGTTGGATCTCGATGGCTCAGATCCTATTAAGGGACTAAGGTATTTTAGCATAGCAGTGTCATATAATTACCCTTTTGAATGATTGACTGTGACACTGGCTGTTGAAATGGTAGAATAGGACGGCCTTTTTAATAAAGGATGTAATGATAAAAAGGAGTCTTACGTACATGGTATTATGTTAAAAATACCAAATTCCACAAAAGTGTAATTTGCTAAAGTCAAACCAACCTTTGAACCAGAATGTTTTTATCCCCCCCCCCCTGGGAGCTCCATTTTGCTTCTTTGCTACAGTGTTAAGGAAGAAAATGAATAAAATCTGTGCATGTTTAATTCAGCTTTTATGGCTTTTTACAGCAACAGTGAAAAAACTGCAACCTCTCCTGTGACATGGAGAACGTCTCTCCACAAACTCCCACTTTCTCGCTTACACACACACACACACACACACACACACATGCAGCAGCAGCAGCGATCGTCTCCTCTGTGTCTCTCCATGATGCCATCCTCATCATAACCTCTCCCTCTTTATTGCCTTTAATGACTCCCCCCTCTCCTTTCATTAATTCTTTATCGATTCTTCCTGACGTTGCCTGAATTATTTTCCAATTACAGCAAATAAAAGAATAGGAAAATCCATTGCAAATACATGTCTGCATGTGTGTAGTTATGTACCTACACCAACATTTAACAAGCTGCACACATACAGATACCTACACATTTCTTTGAGTGGTTCTGGTTATATTTGAGGCATTGGTACCATTTGGTGCATGGACTTCATAGCAATTCTTTTTGCGGTCAAACACACACTTACACACACACACACGCACACAAAGACGAGGCAGAATGTGAATGTGACGGCAGAGAAAGAGTGGTAAAAGGTCACAGGAAGCTAATGGCTCCAGCTATCTTACATGGAATAAGTTCAGACACTTTGGACAGGTTTGTGTGTGTGTCACAGAGGAGTAGGGGCCAGACGTGAGCGGAAAACAACGAACCGGCAGACTCACACACATCCTCGGAGAAGTGTAGAGCCCCACAATTCACAAGGGCAAACACACACACACACACACACACACACACACACACACAGATACATATTACGCATAAAGTTTAACTACAGAATCTTCTAATATGCTGTTTTGAGAGCATGAATGATGCTACCGATACTAGATAGATTCAGTCGCAGAATTAGCCTCTGAGGTCCATCAGATGGCTCCGGTTAATACCCACAGGTCATTAATTACAACAATTATTCACCTTCATATCGCAGACACATATCGACTTTTGTTTTTACATCTCGGCCTGGGTTGTCTGATGATGCACCCAAAAGGCTAAATGGGAAAATAAAGCGCGTGTGTTAAACATGTGCATGTTTTTGTGAGTGCATTGTGGATGGAAATGGATTTTTTACCTGATTGGGATTCTTGAATTGTTTATTATGTCCTGTACAGTGCGCAGGCCCCTCTGTTGTCCAATTAGATCATATTACTCTGAGGCAGTGTCAGAGAAAGTGATGGTTAATGATGTAAAACATGATTCAGATTAGCCTGATACAGATGCACAATGCACTAATGTGCATGTGAAGGTTTTTAGCTATCAGTCACATTTGTCTCATGACTTAGAAATGAGCAGCGGGAGGAAATTAAATTAACTTCTATTATGCACTTACCTGAGAAGTGTTTTGTTATTCTGTTGTTTCCTCTGCTTTTGCAAATGAGAGCCATGTGTTATGCTTTGTATATACGTCTGTGTGTGCATGTGCAGCACGGTATGTTCTGACCTCTTACTCCAAAGTGCCTGTATGCTTGTATTTACAGTGTGTCCACCACTGTGCACGCCTGCCTTTGCAAGTGTGTGCTAAATGTGTCCCTGAGTGTGTATTTGTGTGTGTGTGTGCGTGTGTTCTGACCTCTCCTGCCCTCTCTCTTCCATCCCTCCTTTGAGAGTGTGTGTGATATACAGAGCTCTAATTGTCAGGTCTGGCCCCCACATTCCTCGCCTCGGCCAGCCTACCAACACTGTGTCACTTTAACAACCGCAAATTATCACCGAGATCTTGGCTTCACAGTGGCTCTATGAGAATATAGATACATTTCCTTCAATAAATTGCCCCCCAACCACCAGCACTGCACAACCACACACACACACACAACTCACTACCTGCACACAAACCTCCCCCCTCCTCCCTCACATTCACTGCTCTTTGACTGATGTTTTTACCACAACATTATTGCGTCTGCCTCAAGATGGGAGAGTCGTCGCTGCACCAAATGTAGCTAAAGCATCCACCTAAAAGGGGATGAGATGAATCTAGCCCCTCTGTGTTATTTGACCAGGGTTATTGATTCTCACAGAGTCGAGCGGGATCAGAGTGGGTTTCTCATAAAGTCGGCGGCCACGGTGACAGCAGGCAGGAGAAGAAGACAGGGCATAAAGAGTATGATAATACATATACATGTCTGGTAACTGGGGATTGTTTCTTCTAATTACATCTGTTCTTACTTAATCTCTGCTCACGTTGCTTCATCTTGCACAAACGCATCAATTCCTTTTTTTTAGTTAGAGTGTATCCAAAGAGGATGTGTTTCATGCACTGCATTTATTACTTTTCTGGCTGTGAAATTAAATTTTCTGTTGAGACAATAAAGTTTGAGTGAAATCAAAGGCAGGAGGGTTTTTTTTTTTCTCTAAAAGTATTCTCTGTCACACTTAACCATCCAGCAGAATACAGCAACTGATATCCTAAATTTCACTCTAAAATCCCCCTGAAACAGTATGTACAAAAATGGGGACCAAAGTCATTATCAAACTGGACCATTAGATCCCAGCCTGCCATGTGGTTCATTTTTATATCAGCGCTAAACAAAAATAATTCCAACCACCCAATCGGATGCAGCCTAAGTACTTCAGCATGGCTGTGCGAAGCGAAGCAGTTATCTTCTCCAGCGGACGGGATGCCACGTAAGTGTTTCAGTCTGTCTTTATAGAAGTCCAGGCCAGCTCCGCTACAGGCTCAGCCAGGACCGGGGGTTCGGTGTAATGAAAGGCAGATTGAAAAAGGCTCTTGATTGATTTCCTACATCTTGATTTGATATCCTGAATTAATTATTTGAACTTGAATAATATATAAAGGAAAAATAAATGTAGAACACTCAGGGGAAACAAGGAGAGAGCCTCAGTTCTGCCGCCGTCGCTGCTGCGGCTGCTGCACAGATACTGTATTTCTCGATAAGTCTTATCCCCTGTTGCTCTGTAGGAAAGTATGTGTGAGTATGTCACATGTGTGTGGCGGTGCAGCCAGCTGTGGTACATGTGTGTATTGTAGTGTAGTTTTTGTCTGTGTGTGTGTGTGTGTGTGTGGGGCAGGGAAAGAAAATTAAGGTTTGTGTGGTTGACTCCTTACTGTGTCAGTCAATCTTCTCAATATGCTTCCAGATTGTTGGTATATCTGTCTACAATTTAGAATGAAGACAGCTCCATAGAAAAAGGGTACCTGTAATGAAACTGTAAAACCTGGGTGTAAAGTCATTTTTTTTTGTTTTAGCGTCATGATATAGAGTAATGATCAAAATGATCAAGCTACATTTGGAACCAAACTGGAAGAGATTGCAAAATAGGGGGAAAAAAAAGATAATCAAAACATGTGGAAACAGAGAACAAACACTGGTGCTCTGATGCTAGCAAAGCTATCATTTTTTAGGTCATAAAAATGTATTCAGGCAGCAAGACACTTGAAGCTGGACTAATTCATATTTTTATATTAACAACGGCTCAAATAACAATGTGTAATGTAAAAGGTGTCACTCATGGTGACTAAACCACACAGAATTATCACCCAACTCTGCAGTTCCCCTCAGCTCTACAAAACCATTTTAGTGTCTTCCAGCTCATTGTTGCAGGTTGGTTTTAACTTTACTGTTCTGGTTCAGTGTCTCTGCTGTCATCAGCATAGTTTCCAGCCGCAGGAGGCTGGTGTTTTCAGCAAAAAAGTTCTGATAAACCCACTGTACACTACCTGCCCAGCACTAAATGACAGACAGTCAAAGTTAGCAGCTAGCTGGTGAAGAGCAAGATATTTCCCTCAGGAGTTGTTAGAGACCAAAAATACAATAAAATGAGAGTGAATTTTGTCAGGTGATTAGAAACATGACTTCAGAAAAGTAAATAGGTTATTGTTTGCTAATATGTGTATGATACAAAAAATATATTCAAAACTAAAATATAAACTAATATGTAGATTCATTGATTGACAGAAAATGATAAAGGAAATATTTGTTAGTTGCAGCACTAAATAAAAAGTAAATCTATCTATCAGATTTGAAATCTGGATTTGCAAATCCAGATTTGTATGTGTGCGTGACGCCAGTTCTCTTATTGATAAAACAAAAAATCTAGTTTCTCCCGACAATAAAATATTTTAAACTACAGTATCATCCGCACATAGCTCATTTCCTAGTACAGGTGCCAGGGGCCCAGCTCATTCTGTTGTGCCATCAGAGGAAACATTAAACACCCTTCCTGCTCATCTTCTCTCAGCCAGGAGAAGAAGGATGAAGGCAAGGTGAGAGATGCTGAAGGAGGGAGGGAGGCTATCAGCCGGGTTCAATTGGACGACTATACTCTGCCTTCTCTCACTGCCACCTATTTTGTTCTCCCTCTTTCGCTGCTGACACCCAGATTATCATAAAGAAGACGACTGCCATGCAGGTGCTGATTTGCAGGGAGCTTGAGCCAATCAATCTCAAAAGTTAAGATTAACAGAAAAGGCTTCAAGCTCCCTCTTCTCTGTCCTCTCACTACCTCGTTCCCACCTCCTCTGAGTCTTTCTCTCCCTCCCTCCCTTTTTTTTCCTTTATATTTTAATCTAAGCGAGAAATGAAAGGGGGGGCTTTCATAGCTTCCAGAAAACTCTGGCAAGTATTCATTGTCGTTCTACTTATTCCTTTCAACCTCTCAGCTGGGGGCCTCGGCTCATGACATCTTTATATATGATGCCCTGCTCTCAAATTGCTACTGACGCCTTTAGATGAGCTGCACCGTGATCTCGGAATATGAAAACACCCCTGACAGATTTTTCTTATTGACACATGCTGTAACAGAGATCAGCCTGTGCACCGCCAACCCAAGGCCTCACTCATCCCATCACAGTAAAAGGACCTACACTGAATATATCCACAACTAAAACAGCCATAATTACTCCCTGGGTATTTTAGGATAATTGTTATAACTTATGATAAATACTTCGACACAGCCTGTTTTATGGTGAGGATCAGCAATGTCATAAAGAACGAGGCGCAGCTCTTAATCATCGGGACAAATACACCATTAACTTTTGAATTCATTTCCTGAATCTGCATCGACTATAGTAAAGTCTTCCTCATTACGGAAGCAGATGCTTTAAAAGCCAGACTGGATGGGATCAAAGGCCAGCAAGGGAGAGAGCGACTGCCTTCCTCGCTCGCCGCTTTAGCTCATTTTCATTATCATCCACTGACTAAAACATCTATCGCATTATGCATTAGCAGTTTAAAAGCTCCTCTTTTCTCCGGCCTCTTGAACACCTTTTCTGTATTAGAGGATGTCATCATGGCACACAATTGTTATGTTACTATTTTCCTTCAGCAGCCACAGAGTCAAGCTATGCAGGAGTGTATATGGAATATGTGTGTGCCTGTGTGTTGGGCAGAGGCCGGAGAGCTGAGGAGGCTGATGGTAATGTATTTTTCTCAAAACAAGAAAGATTGCTGAATCCTTGCCTCCTGGAGCAGGAGGGCGGGGGGGCGGGGGAGGGTAGTGATGCCGGGGATTCAGGTATATGGATGGCCTAAGGAGGTTTCCATCATTCATAAAGTGCGGCCGCCGTACGCGCCCTGATGCCGAATTGATCTTGCAAAAGAAGCAGGGTGGCAGAGCGACCACTTCATTAGTCTCCCTGAGCTACAAATCACCTGCTAGTGCTGCGGCACTCAGAGGGACCAGTGTTACCTATGCTACATTACTACACCCTCAACAGTCTAAAGTGACCGGCCATTCACGCAGCCATTATGAGTGAGTTATGTAGCAATGCAAAAATATTCTCTATACATCTAGTATTACTGTGGGTCACAGTCAACACTCCTACGATAAATGTGCGAGCTCTAAGTGCAGCATAATCCACAAAGTAAAAAGCTCTGCAGATGGAGGCTCATTTTACTTTCCTGGTATCCGTTGGTGCAACAGCCTCGCCTGGTGAATTGAAAAAAGCAAAAAAAAAAAAAAAACGTATAAAAGCAATGTTCAAAGAGGAAGTGAGATCACTTCTTTGAAACAAAATAGTGATGTGCAAAATATCCTTTGTTTGCATTTTTATTGAATTCTGTGTTGCATGTCAATCATAAAAGAAAAAGTGATACAATAGTGAGCAATACATACACCATATTTAAACTACAGGTGTCCCTATATGGAGTAGATGATCTGATTAGATTTTGGAGTGTACTGCTGCATGGCTTTGCATATTAAGAAGGGGAAATAGTGAAGCATTAGGCAGCTCAAGTGCTTTTTTATTTTAATCAGCTTTTTCATCAATTTTGGCTCAAATGGCTTGATTTCTTCAATGGAACGTGTTGCAAGTGCATACTAAGCTGCACAGGATGGTCTCACCGGACGGTTTTAGGATATCTGAAACAGGGATACATGCATGTTACTACTAGCCCTGTACACATTTCCCTATTCCCTATTTCCCCTCCATTATTAAGGTCTTTTTCTTCTTCCCTTTCTTCTTCTTCTTCTTCTCTCTCACACACGCGCACACAAATCACATAAGATTCATGCTGTCAGGATCCATGGACTTTGTCTTGTCTTGTTTATGTCTGTGTTTAGTTTCTGGTTTTATTTCGAAGTCGTGTCTCCTGTTTCCACTGTGTTCCTGCCCTCGTGTCTCTGCCTTGAGTGTCATTACCCTTAATTGTATTCACCTGTTCCCCATTGCTCACCTGTGCCTGATTCCCCTCGTTAGCCTTTCCCTGTTTATGCCTGTCCTTTGCCTTGGTGGGTTCATTGTCTGATGTCATGTGTCCTGTGTGTTCAGTGTTTCCGTGTTCCATGTTGGATGTTTCCTGTGCTCCTCGAGTTGTTTCATGTTCCTGCATTTGGACTTACCTGTTGTTTGCTTGCTTGCCTATACTACAAGTAAGGACTAATAAACCTTTAAATGGCTTCCGCCTCTGTGTATGTTTGCATTTGGGTCCTACTCCTACGTTTGCTGAACCCCGCACC
The DNA here is from genome assembly GCA_002120245.1 of Maccullochella peelii. Classification (NCBI taxonomy): domain Eukaryota; kingdom Metazoa; phylum Chordata; class Actinopteri; order Centrarchiformes; family Percichthyidae; genus Maccullochella; species Maccullochella peelii. The sequence goes on from LKNJ01000786.1 coordinate 22,821, forward strand.
CTGACACATGCAACAAGTGGCCCTGCCACTGACATTATACTACAATGAAACTTCAGAACGCAGTACAGCATAACAGTAATTATAATTATTTGACTGTCCAAATACTTTTATGGCAACATTCATGCAGGATTTCACTTGGATGTTGGCAATTAACTTTTTGTAACCAAAATGTACTAAGCTCTACATTGGTGATGCATTTGTCCTTAAATTCAGATTTCACAAAATAGTTTTGTAACAAACACGGTCTTTAATCTGAAACAGCACTCTGAAAACAAAAGCAGTAGTGGGCCAATTGTTTAAGAGAGACACTGAATTTGCATCCATAGGTCTCTGTTTACCATTTACTGTCCACTATGGACATTTCCCATGCAACAAAGGATTGGCAGAGAAAGATTTCCTTTCATTCATGGGCTTAGAAAAGGGGGAAATGAAAGTAGTAGGTAATATGTGTTATGAACTCATTAAGAATAAACCTGAAGGCAGTACCTTGTGCGGATCATCCATTTTCTACCCTGGAAACATCTCAAGAGCTACATTTACAGAATATTACAAAAAAATAACACTGTGAAACAGCCCCCAGTTTTGCTCGTCGGGGGTTTAAACTCGCTGTACAATATTTGACTAAATCATTCACTAAGACGTCAACATTAACACTTCTACACCTGTTTGGTCAAATACACCACTCACTTTGCAGAAGTTCTGAGTGCTGGCAGGGGTGGATATGCCCTCGATCAAGAAACAAATGGCATTGCGGTTCAGGAGCAATACTTAGGTCACCCATACACATAGTAAGTAACCCCAACTTTTATGCAAGAGGCTGGAGTTGACCTTCCAACACAGATTAAAGTTTGGTTCTTTTTTTAACCATAACCACGTTCTTTTTCTAACCATACCCTAGTGTTTTAGTTGCCTAACCTTAACCATACCTTAACCATAGTTTATTTGCCACAACCTCAATCTTTCCCTAACCATGACTGTACCCTAGTTGCCATGAACAGACAATGTAGAAAGAAAGAATTTTCAAAACTTTGGCACTGAATGTTATAAATCATTATCATTAAATGTATTCCAGGGTTTTGCAGAATTGTCCAACATCAATGTTGCTGTTTAACAACATATACAGTATATGGGTGATAGCACTTTAGGGTACATGATAACATTCTAGTTGTAGTACACCATGACAAATATTTGCCAAGTACTTTCATGAGCAACAACGTGAAATGTATAATTAAAGAAGAAACATTACATTTTGCTACATTATAAGCAAATGGCTACAACTGTCTCCCACTATATCGACACCTACAGTGGGTATTTAGGTTCCACAAAATTCAGGTAGCAACAAACTAAATGTTCATTTTAGCACTACGATTTTCAAAGGGTTATAAATTTTGTAGTAAACGTTCATATCAATCTGTTCAACATCACAGTGCTTGCTGAACACAGGACTGCACAGGCCTGTTACCACTTTGAATTACACTACCACACCACATAATTAGTTCAATATTCTCTTTATATGGGCAGGCTCAGAGTAATGATGCCAAGCAGTCAGAGGGAAGATGGAGCACTCAGTAAGGACTTGGTTTGTGATCTCTGAGGGGGCAACTTCACAGAGGCAGGGCAGAGAGAAACAAAGTGCGAAGGCCTTCCATGTACACAAATCTTGTCAATGGTAATTGATTGCTGCTGGTCATCCGCACAGGACCCGGGACGAAATCAAGTGGCTTCTCCATAAAACAATGTCAAATATTGATGATATTTCTCTCCCCTGCCTCTAGAATGAATAGCCTCATCCTCCCTGTAGTTTTGATGAATGTTTGTTATTGCCTTCCCCTCTTGTTGTCTTTCTGTTGTCATTTTCACCAGGTGCTTGCTAGGATAGAGCAGTGGTATTTTCTGCATTTTTTACCACTTCACAGAAATAAAAAAAACAGTACTCATGTAATATAATTACTGAATCAACTTGACATTAATATGAACCGAATTTAAATGTAACTTCGGTTTTCCGTGCTAAATCTGTGTGTTTTAAGGGTAAAACCAAATTTTGCACAACTTGCTGCCATGTCCTTGGTCTTGCCCATGCCTTTTAATGGCTGATATCCCTATTTGTTATGACAGTCTTCTCCCTCAAACAAGACACCAAAGACATGGTGCTATGCCACAAACACAGGTCACCAAAGAGGAAAAATAGTCGAGACATTTGACTTGGAAACACACAAAGAGAATTCAATGCGTCTCCGGCTCCTCTCCGTCTTTTTTCCCTGTTTCATCTGTCAACATCTCTCTCCCTCTTTTTTTAAAAAACAAACTATTCTCCCCCCTCTTATTGTCTGTTTAAACTTGCATACCCCCCCCCCCACAGCCCTCCACACTCTATTCCCTCAACTGTCAGTACGAGAGGTCTAAAAGCTCGTCTGGTCCACTGTTTCACATCAGAAACGCTTTGTGTGTTTGTCAGTTCTGGGTCTCTGGGAGAATGAAACGAGAGAGACAGAGATAGAGAGAAAGAGGGGGAAAAAACAACATATGGAGTTTATGATGAATGTCGGAGGGGACAGTACATGTTTTTTGTGATGATGGGGGATTTTGGAAGACACACTGAATATGACACACACACACACACACACATTCTGACAGTCCCTGTCTGACTTGTGTAGCTTAAACAAATGCACCAAAAGGATAGGCATCAATTATTCAATCCACTTGGTTTGGAAAAGTGTCTATCTGTGTGCGTTTGTGCACACATCGGGGGGGTTGGTTTGGTGGTGGTGATGGTGGGAGGGTCAAACAAGTCCCTCAAGGTTAGGCCCATTTGGAAAGCGAGGCTAACGCTAAACGCCAGACAGCGGCGATACTGGTCCAAGGGGAATTTTGACTCCGGGAATGGAGCAATTTGCACTGAATACTGCAGAGCCATGGAGGGGAGGGACCACTGGGTCTCAGAGGCAGGGGCTCATATTGTACTGATCCTGCACCAGGGGTGAACATGAAAGACACATTGACAGCATATTGTAACTGCTATTTTTACTAAAACATTGGTGCTGTGTCTGAAATCTCTTAATTGTTTACTTATTCACTATTGCCTACATGATTAACACTCAAAAGATGTCATTATAATGAGCAGTATATTGTTGTATCATCAGTGTTACTGTCACGTGGTGTCATAGTGTTAAAATGTTAAATCTGCATTCCATTTGGGGATTTTTAGGAAGAAGTAGTAGACATGCAATGGACTCAAGCCATTCTATTTAATTAATTAATTACGGTAGTAAATAGGGAGTCATTTTGGACATTTTAGCTAGACTTTCCTGATACAGTCAGGCCTTGCAGGGACTGGATGGGATTCACACCACTTCTCTGGCATTTACACATAAAATATACACGATACAAGTAGCACAAAGATTGCTGTTTGCTTTTCTTTGCTTTTTATGTTCTATTGTTTCACTTTTAATATATAAGCTATATTTCCCTTGTTTTTTAAATCTTGTGTTTACAGCAACAATAATAATAATTGTAAAATTAACCAGTTTTTTCCTTCATTTTACTTATTTTTCCCCTTTGTCTTCTGATCTTATTATATCCTAATCTGTCAAAAAGTATTTAAGCAGTGACCCGTCCCTTACTGGAAACTGAGCTTACATATTTGATGAAGGTGAAATGACCATAAAGCATTGTTATTACACCAAATAATTTATAGAGGAGTCATGTATTCCATATTACTGTTGTAGGATTTTAACAACTTCAGTAAATAGACATGACCAAACAACCAAAAGCAAACATGAAGTGTATTGTAAGTCATACTGCAGTACAATTGTCACTATTAATCACAATATAATTTTCCTCTTTTGTGCAGGGCTGGGATATACATAATACATAATATACTATTGTTTTTGCTTCATTTGTAATATAAAGAGTATAAAGCTTCAGTTCCACATTACGAAAACACAGTATTCAAAAATCCATTGTGGTGCATTACAAGCACATAAAATTCTTTCACATTGGGTTTATTATACCATATTGTGATAACAGATATTATCTACTCTGTACATTGTGCTTATAAGGCACTTATAATGGCACATAATGACTTGTGAGCATTATTTTTATTGTATTAAATACCATGCAGGTTTGAATTATGTACTTTACCTACTGGTATATAATAGCATATATATACTATTTTACAAATTATCCACAAGTCCAACCATTCAAACAGTTTCTTCTTTCTCACTTGAATGCTGTAGGACATGGCATACACACCTACACACACACATGCACAAGAGTGATGCCCTGAGACACATGTTGCTAGGACACAAACACCAAGTCGTAGAAAGCTGTCTTGTTTGTGCAGTGTATGTGTTGTATGTGAGTGTTTAAGTATATGCATTTATTTGTGTGTGTGTGTGTGTGTTAGAGTGATAACCCACCAAGGAGACTCAAAAGAGGCAGCTAATGGACTCCAACCGCGGAGTGCTTGTCACACAAACATTTCTGCTGTCACAGCAGTTTATCACACGTAACACAATGAGACACTCCCCTACATACACACAAAAACACACACATACTCGTACACATGCACACGCTGTCCCAAAGCAGCCATTTGTCCCAGCTTGCAGACAGTGGATGGGAGGGGAGCAGAGCAGAGAACAAAGGAGAAGAGACAGTCAGAGAGAACAGTTGTGTTTTCACTGTTGTTTTAGTAAATTTGATGTGACAATGTGAAGAAGAGGGCTTCTTGGCACCACACTGCTCTTAACTGAACACATACTTGACCACGTGAAGATATGGGTGTGCGCATGGACTGTTTGACAGATATTAATTAGTTTTAGCCTTTTATGTTATAGTCTACCGTGATGCAACCGTTGTGTTTTACCTCTTGATAAGAACTATATAAGGATGGATTTCACATGATCTAAATATTTTTTACTTTTACTTGAACTGCTCTAATCTAAATAAATATTAATATCAGTCTTCAGAAAAAGTATGTCAGTTGAACTACTAAGCGCATGCACCGTGTGTGTGTGTGTGTGTGTGTGTGTGTGTGTGTGTGAAGTGTGTGTATAACTAGCAGCTTGTGTTGATCAGAGAAATAGAAGTGTCCATAATTAATGTCCAGTTTTAGAGTCAGAAGTGCCTCAGTGGCGGCGCTCACAGGACAACACTGAGTTCACACATAGATGCACATACACAGTATATCTCTCCCGCTCACACATACACACACAAATTCAAATACACTTGTACATGCACAAAACATGCATTATGTCCAGAAAAGTTACACACTTTTAAGACACAAACATACATTCAAACTGAAACCCAAAGATATTTTATATTTTTTATCGATGATTCCTTTTTGGTTGCTTTTGACTAGTGGTATCTCCCAGTTGATTCTCAGGAAGTAGTGGTACAACATATGTTGTTTTAGTTTATTCCACAGATAGAAAGTTTGAAAATTCCTTTACATCAGCACCATAATAAAACTGGAGATGATGTTCTTAATCATCCAAAGACATCAACCTTTCTCCTCTTAAATTGTTGGCACCAAGGGTGGAATTTTAAAGGACATTTTGACAAATCTTGACAAATTCTTAGTAAAAGGAATGGTAAGTCTATTGTGTCCACAGTTGTTGATAAAGTACTCTGTATAATCCGCCTTCCACTATCTGCTAACATCTCTAGACAGAAAAACTCCTGGAAGAATTTGACTCAGCTATTCTTTATTTTATTTTGCTCCTTTCATCACTAAAAAATCATCACCGAAGTTCAGTCTGCTGCTGGAGTTGAGAGCTGTATTTCAGACAACCACAATTACTTTCCTGTCTGTAAATGCATAGGATAACATAGATTACTTGGCATTTTATAACATGTTGTCAGATTACCTGTCATGTCGTTGATGAGTACGTGTTGCAAATGCACTACCTACCTGCTGGTTCTCTTTGTTCACTGGTTTTTGTCCTGTCTGCCAATTCACATCTATCAAAGAGCCTTTTAACCTACAGTCAGCAGTTTGAATGCTGCAAGTGACCCTTCCTGAATGGTCCTCAAAGGCATCTTATTGCATATTGCACAGACCACAGTGTTGGTGAAGACCTACAGTATGTTTCTTGCCAAAAGACTGGTAATTGCAGGGGGATGAGGCTACTACAGTTGATACAGGAACAGATAGACATACCATTTAAACTTTTAGAGCAAGTGCAAACCGTCTGTACTTTGTTTTGCAACTGGATGAATTCACAGATGTAGCCAACTGTTTTCTGAAGCACTGGACAATAAGGCCACTGTATAAGACATTGAATTTTAGATGAGTAAACTCAAGCTATTGCCTCGATCTTGAATATGGATTTCGTTTCGTTTCGCTAAATTTAAGCAGAAACAACACAACACAACTACCAAAAATATGACCGTATGGGTCGTCTGTGTAAGCAGCTTATTACGACCCATTTTTACGTTTCGTTTAAAACGTTAACCACGTGTTTATTATTGTTATCATGACGACGAAGGTCCGGTACGCCTATACATGTCGTTTTCGTAGTCATTGGCAAACGACCTATTCTGTCGTTTAGGTTGGAAGACTTGTGGAAACTATTGGTACCTGTTGTATATGTTCTATGAGAATATCTAATCTTATCATAAATTTGGACTTCGTGTGGAAACACATATAGGACAAAAAGAGCAATGATTTAAATGAAATTAATATAAGATGACGAGAAATCAGTTTGTGTTATACCTTGCAGAGAATGTGGGAGGATGATCATGCATGTATCATGCATCATAGATCATGCATAGATCCCCTGATATAGGATCTTAACAGCACCATCAGATATACACGAGAGAGAATTATCTGCATCAAGTGTTTGAAACATAGCTAAGCAATCCGCACACTTTTCTCTGATTTGCTCTCCCATATCTCAGTTTTGCATCTCTCCCTCCTTCAGCTTCCACCTTCTCGCTGCATCTTTTTCCTCAGTTTCATTTAATGTTTAAAGCCCCCCCCCTCCCTCTGACCCTTCATCTCTCTGTCCTCTCTCTCTCTCTCTAACACACACACACGCTCTTTCCATGTGTTTCTCTGCATGGCTGGGCTAATTGAGTATCTAAACAAACTAATTAATCATGGGCGTCCAGCAAAGACGGACAGGTCCAGAGAGGTGATGTGCATCAACCCCCCCTCCACCCCCCCGCCCATTTTGTTTCCTTAATCCCCACTTGCAGTTTATTTTGCTGAATGTGCACATTCACTCCACCTTCTCCTCCCATCCCACCCGCCCTCCCCTCAAATCCC
>LKNJ01000786.1:30116-128141 GCA_002120245.1 Maccullochella peelii
CCCCCCCCCCCCACACACACACACATCCACTCTTTTCCCCTTTTCCTCTTCTCTTAGAGTCAGTGTATCTGGGTACATTAATCAAAAATAATGAATAAAATGATCAGCCTGACAATGTGGCGAAGCCTCCCTCGGTTTCAGGAGGATAACTGACCAACTTTATTAATCAACATTTCCTGATTAATTGTTACAAAGTGTCATCCATAAATTTCCCTTCATTTTAATAGTACTTTGGCCAACACTAACAATATCCCCCGTGACCACAGATTTATTGAGGCCTTGGCCGATTTGAGAGAGGGAAAAAAGAGATAGGGAGAAAGAGAGAGACTGATAGAAGAGGAGGTAAGGAAAACAACATCCCCTTTAACAATGCTTTCAATGCGGGACTGAGACTGTGGGTAGATTTGCAGCTCCTGAACACTTAGTCTTCAGAATTGGCCTAATGGCAGTTTGGTAGCTACAATATGGCCCCATGGAGCTCTCTCTCTCTCCCTCTCTCTTTCTCTCCCTCTTTCTCTTCTTCTCCTGATAAGGTGAGGCGGTGGAGTAAACCATTATGGGTGACAGTTTCACTTTTCTCCCCCTAATTACTTGTTCCTGCCCATGTGGCATTTCTTAGAAAAATTTGTTGAATAATGACCGACATTAAAATGGAGGCTCTTAAGAATTTATATGCACCGGCTTAATTCATCATGTACTTTCTTTATCTCCTGTGTAGATTTATATCCCGGCGTGTCGCGGGGCCCTCTGCCTTATGACAGGGGCCGTCATCTCCTTAAGGGCACGGCATGTATATCAGTGATGTCATTTAGACATCAGGACTTGTTAAGGCGTCAGTACGGTTCAACCTAAGTGGTGGTTGGAGGGTCAAACTACACCTGAAACCCCCTCCCCACACACCTTTTCTAAACTAAACAATCAAACAAGCATAACCACTTCATGCTGCGAATGACCAGGTGTGTAGAGAAAGTAGGTAAGGTTTGAACTTCACTCTCAAGCTCTCTTTTTTTCACTCACACAGCTACGTTTGTCACTTTTCATATGTACAAACAAGTGCAACAAGTAAATGCCTTTGAGGAACAGCACATGTTCGCCTTAGAGTGCGGCCATTCGGGACAGCTTTAAACCCTTTTGCCTTTAGACATGGTCAGAAGTCATGTTATACGATCTAGTTTTGTTTCGTGCATAACCCAGCCTTTAGTATCGACATATGGTTCACATAATTTTCATAGTCATACAACCATTCAGTGACCCCTGGTGCCCTGTGTGAAAGCATCTGCATTCTTTATGTTTGTCCACACATTTATTCAGGTTTTTCCTTTAATTTGTCACCTCTCTGTACCTTTTAGAATTTTAAATGTACATGTTCTGCTTGAAGCGAATAAGAGTAACAAAAAAGTAAAAAGGTGACTTTTGTGAATCACTTTAACAGATGTCTGATGGATACACTGACAAACAATAAATTATGGGCCATGGGCAGGTGTGTGTGTGTGTGTGTGTGTGTGTGTGAGTCCCAGACATGCCATTTAAGCCAAGGTTAATACCAGTACAGAATGATGAGTGTTTGTACTGGGTTGAAGACATCAAAGTGGGATGAAAACATTTCTAAAATGCATGCTACATGTGCGTTCTCATTTGAATACATGGGCTTACATGCATGTATAATACATGTTTGTATTTGTGTGTATACCCCCACCTCCCTATTTAAGAATGCAGAGTTTTTAAATCAGGCATTAGGATGATTTATGTACAGTATCAGGCGAAGCATTCTGAGAGCCACCTACAGCCTCGCCTTTATTACTGTTGTTTTTTACTATTTCCTTAGGGTAATTTACTACATGCTCTCTGGAGCATACCCACTTAGGACGGCTTTCCACTTTCAAGGGCAACATGGTGGGCATCTAATGTGAAGTGTTGTAATGTCAAAATGGATCGTGGTGACCTACAAATCCCTTCATTCACGCCTGTTCTTCATTGGTACTACATACTAATGCTTTGCTCATACTTTTGCTTTGCTCTGGAATTCAGGAGTCCCTTCCTGTACAGTGTGTCCTCCTGAAGACTGACATTATGTGTGGACCAATAGAATGAACGTTTGAGCTTTTCAAATTGATTACATTTCACTGTAGTGAGTACAGCTATTTTTGTAATGCCTCCAAATGGGCCATCAATCAAGCAGAAAGTGATGAATCTGACAATATAAATCCAAAATACTGCATACCTACATATTCTTCTGTAATAGTGTAAAAGAAGTCCACTTTATAATTAAATGTTAGCTAACCAGTGTCAAAAGATAAAACATCTGTCTCTGGACTACTTCTGTTTATTCTATCAAATAATTTATATGATTTATACATGAAGGATTCGCCTTTCTTTCTAGTTTTTAGTGTAACCAGTTCACAAAATCTAGGCTCAACTGTACAAGACCATATAAAGCATATATGTAAATCATATAAAATGTCCTCAGGTAAAACCAAGTACAACGTGACCTGTCCAATTAAAGAATCCCTCCAGTGAATACATTTGTCTCTACGCTGAATGTGAGCTGTGATCTGATCAACCGACATGCTCTGCTTTTCACTTTGGGTGACCTCAGGCCCTTTGGGCATCTCTATGCTAATTGCATGCAAATTACATAATAGCTGACACACTTTTGATGGGAACATAAAATGAGTGACATCATAGTACAAGTGTACATAGTACACTGAGCATAACATCGCATCGGAGCAGTGTGGTGCATCTATGGTGCCAGGTAACAATCACGGTTGAAAGTTTACGCAAACATTTTGCCCTCTTATACATTATATTATATATTATATAACTTATGCTAGGTCATGATTACTATAACAATACAGTGTGTTTGTAGGGTGCTTATTTTCCTCTGCCTATGCCTATGCCTTCCTATGCCTTACACGTGCATTATTTTTATAAAAACAAGGTGGGAATACAAGATTAGATCCTGTGTATATGTTGGTTGACAGCAAACCTTAGCCATAACCTTTCACCTTTTAAAACACCCAGCCACTACCTTCTATCATTTGCCTTTGTAGGGCAGAATAAATCTGAATTCATGACTTAAAGGGAAATGTTCTACTGCTGTCTTCCTTTATGAAAACAACATCCTATGAATCGATGCTGAAATGAATGATAGAGAAAAAAATGATAATATACCGCAGGTAGTGGAAAATGGTTCTACAATTAAATGTCGTGATAAAAACCATTCATCTGGAGTACTATTTAGATACACACACACACACACACACACACACACACACACACAAAAACACAAATAGTAGCGCTGTATGTATCAATCAGGTATGACAGCGTTTAAGTGTGAGGCTGTGACATGACAGGAACTTCCTGCCAGGAGGCTTGTCTTTCTAATGACAGCCACTGCTCTGGAACGGAGACAATCTGGGAGGCACACACACACACACACATATATATATACACACACACACACTCGGCCTTTGCCTCGATCTCTCTCTTTGATAACTATCACTGTCAAGGGGAGACAGAGCCCAATGTATGACAATTTGTTCATTATCATAGTGAATAGATTTTCACAGGCTCCCCCGCCAGTCTGCCACTGGCGGATAGATGAATATCAAACAGGCCTCTCCTTTGTCCTAGGGGCCAAATTTAGGAAATAACATCTCATCCTACTCTCTGCCTCTCTCTCTCTATCCCTGCCAGTAGGACCAGTGACACCTCAAGTACCCATCACTCACCCCAGTGTGTGTGTGTGTGTGAGAGAGAGAGAGAGAGAGAGAGAGAGAGAGAGAGAGAGAGAGAGAGAGAGAGAGAGAGAGAGCGCACTATAATGGGTATTTCTGAGGACAAATTGGGAAATACTCAAGCATTCAAGCACTATGCGCAAGAAGACAAACACTCCTTGTGCAAATAAGGAATTGAACAATTTTGATGATATAATAACATTTCTAAAATATCTGTACAATCACTGCATGAAGCTACTTCAGTAGTTCCACAAGACATAATCCCTGAATTCGACTTTTACAGATTATGATTATGATGTATTTTTTACATGGGTATCCATCTTAAATCCATGCAAAGACCGAAGTGTAAAGACGCCAAGTTGGGGTTTTACAGGGGGGTTACGTATCGGACTATTTCTTGGCTGGGAGCAGTGACTTCAGGAAGTCACTCGAGGAATCTTGACAAACAATATATAGTGAGCTTTAGAGGTGCTGGTAGGGTTTCTTTTTAACCTTTGGACAGAGCCAGGTCAGCTGTTTCCAATCATTATGCTAAGCTAACCCGTTGCTGACTGTAGCTTCATATTTATCGGACTATTCCTTTAAATAGATATTTTTTACCAACTGCTTTTAGACACAATTAATGAACAAATGAATACACAGATTTATTAACAATAGATTTTGTCTCATTACATGCAACCAATGGGACAAAATTCAAAAATGTAATCAGCCTTCTGTAAAATGTGTAGAATTACATTCAAATTAGGATGCATTTTTTTGGCCCCAAATGAATTAAAAGTCCCCATAAAACTACAATTGACTTTTGGACCCTTTTATTTTATACACATCGGAGTAGGTAATATATATATATATATATATATATATATATATGGCACTTGAGAATGACCGTGCTTGCAATTATTTGTTTAATGCCGTTTTCTCGTGATAACGGGTTAATTTATCTCGTAGTCTTCTCCTTAGATGACAAGGACTGATCTGAATGTTATCACTCACAGAAAGACATAATGCAATTTCTGCTATGTTAGGCCTTGATTGAAGTCTGATGCTATGATCAATAATGGGTACTCCTTGATCTGACATTTTCAGCTTAAATCAATTGCTACAGTTGTCAAGACGCCATCTATACATACTGGCATGGCACTCCTGATCTCTGCTAAACATTATAAGTGAGCTAATAAGGGGAAACGACTTTTTGTTTTCTCGTGATAACGGTTTGATTATCTCATTATCTCGAGATAACAACGATCATTTTCTCGAGATAACGAAATAATTAACTCGTGACCTCGTGGCATTAAAAAAAAATTGCAAGCACGGCCTTTCTCGGCTTCCGTAAATATATTTGTCTACATTGTAATGATAAATATTCACTTGACCGCATATCGAGTAGAGAGCTCCAGATAACTTATACTATGTTGTTTTAAAGTTGATGTACAAAGGTGCATTTTGTAACGACACCTTTATTTTATTTAACCAAACAGCACCGCGCAGCTGACCGTGGCGGTCCATAATTAAAACCTCTGCTAGGACAGCAGACGGGATAGAGTTGCCAGACCTGTCAGGATCTGGCAACACAACTAACCTGCTTCTCACAAACAAACAGGTAAAGACAGAAACAGACTCCTCTGGTTCTCTTGCTTTAACTCTCTCACACGCACTAAAAAACCCACAGGAGGACGAACAATGAAGCAGAGAAAAAGATAATGAGATCAGTTTTAAGCCATAAGTTAATCACTTCTCTCCTCTTTATTCCTCAGTTCCTGTCCTTTCATCTTGTTTGTCCTCTCTTTTTCTCTTAACATAACATATTATCATATCTTATTAAGATTAAGGGATATTAACATATCTCCAACTTGTATTTTTTTTCTTACCCTTCATTCTCTTCTTTCCTTGTTTCCTCTATCCTCTCTGCATGGCATGTACATATTTATGATTGTTACTTTTTCAAGTACACTCAGCCCGTACAAAAGCCAGGCCAGCAATCCCTTTTACCTATAAAGTTTTTTTTTAGTATGAGATAATTTATGAAAATGACTTTTTGCTCATTTTGTTTAATGTATGCACTTTAACAATTAATAACCCAAGCGCTGGGAGATTTTCAACTAAAGGCCATTAATTTGTATAAATCTGCCAAGCTCTGACAGCAAGAGATTTTTTAAACTGATCTGAGGGAAAGTGAAATTATTCTCTAGCCTCGGGTTAAATATTACTTTTCTCCAGGACTTCTCCAGGTCCGCTGGCTCCTCGCCGGTTTCTGCCCTTGTCATTGATCTACCTCTCCCTCACTTGCTCTCTAGCTCCTTTTCTCTCACTGCATTATTTTTGCTCATTTCTTTGTTCATCAGGGAGAGGTGTGTTTTGTTTGTGAGTGGCCTCAAGGCCTTTTGAAACAACTCCTTCTGAATCAAAATGTTCCTCCTGCCATAGCTGAAGGAGGCCCAACACGTCCTCACACCTTATTGAAAAAATAACCGGTTTGTAAGTGCATTCTGATCTGATCAATTGGGCCTTTTTCTGATGCCAGGTTAAATTTAGGCTACTAAATGTTTGTATTAGGGAAAGATCGGTTTCATGACTAAAGGAATTGTGTTGTGTCCCATTTCATGGCAGAAGTTGGGACACAAACAGTGGTCTGGTGTCAGAGTCAAACATACAGTATGTGTACCATGTTTCCCCTTGAAACTGTAGTGCAACTGGCTAGTGTAAGATTTTAAATAAATAATATAATATAATAAATAAAACTAATATGGTTAAATGAATAAATATAACATATATATATATAATAATATATGAATGTATATTATAGTCTTACAGTATAGTAAAGTATATTCTTATGAGTTCAGAAAACCTCCGTTGTTTGCTTTACGTCACAAGTTGAAATTGTTATTGCTGGTGGATTGAATTTATTACTACAGTTCATACACTGACTGTGCGTGGGATAAGGATTTATTATGTCTTGGCATGTTAATAAATTAAACATTTCCAGTCTCATACTTCAAGTCTCTTTTGACTTTTTGAATATTAGACCAAGACCGTGATCTTTCCCTAACCTTTACCAAGTGCTTTAAGTGCCAAAGCATAACCATAAAAATCATTAGTTGCTTTAGTTGGATGTTATATTGCAAGAGCGGGTTTTGTAAGGAAAACAAAAGTTGTGAGTAAACATACAGCAAATACGTTCTGTATCAAAATTTTGCGACCTGGCAGATACATCAGTTTCCTCATTATGTTGATAAAAATGATAATTAAGGTAGCATTATGTTTCTACAAAAATGTATTTGCTGCCGCAAACACTACTAGAGAGGTTAGTAAAAAAGTATGTTTTTTGTTATTTGTGTGAACTGACCTTTAAAAGGGAATCTCAGGTATTTTTAAACCTGGGCCCTATTTTTACTAATTTTGGGGTCAGAATAACTAATACTTACCATTCGTTTTGGAATTGGTCCAGTAGCTCTCCTCCGCCAGCATCCGCGAACGGGCTGCAATGGCTGCAACGTAATCCTTGTGGGCAACTGCACCTGTGAAAAGTACGTCCACTTAAAGTGCTTGTCTTTGCCACTGACAGGCTCAGACTGTTATTATACGTGTCTGACAACATTATGGAAAGGATCCCTACAGAGACGGACCGTTTGTTAAAGAGTAAGAGGCTTTCTGTTTAATCAGGAACAGAAGTCTTGTTCAAGGAAAAGTCTCGCTCTGAACTCTCGCAAGAGGTTGACTTGTTGCAGAAAGATGATGGTGGATACGTGAGTCCGAGTTGGAGAGAAGAGTTCAACAAAACAGTCCGACTTCCAGCCAGACTTCCAAACTATACAAGACAAAAGACCACACATTACTGAACACACTGGCACTAAAGATTCAGGGATCAGCACAAATTCATTACTACTAAAATAAGTGATTACCTGTTTTCATAAAACTACTAGATAAATATAAAAAGTTCCTTGTAGCATTCAAATCTACCCCAATCTCTGTGTTCATCTCCCAGTATTCCAGTATTGTGCCTCTTTAAGCCTGTTCACCTGGGTGCTGCTGCTGCCGGATTTGTTATCTAGATCACAGCCATTTAGAGCCTTTCATTCATCATGCACGCCAGATTTGAAACAAGGCAAACTGAGGCAACTGCAACACCCGCTACGCCCGCCAAACAACTACACCGTTCTAGGTCAAGGTCATGGATTCATTCTTGCACCCGACTGCTGAAAGACATTTTCATGGAAAGACAAACAATGAAAAAACAAACAACACGAACAATAGACACAACAATTGCAATGCATATTAACTTATTCATCTATTATTCATTAAATAACCTTTTTATTGATTATTTAAATGATGTTTATTGACCTCTTCTAAACTCAATACACAATGTAAAATAAGGCTACAGTGACTTTAATAACACAGTGGGTACATTTTTAACAAATAATAATGAAGTAATCCTTCTCACTCAGAATCACACATGCAGTACCGGTTTACAGTTGTACAGTGGGCTATTTACTATTAACGGAGGCAAATCATGATAACAAAAATAAATCTGTTACACAGCAGAACTTCTACTGTCTTCCAATGCATCAACACTATTTTTTTTTAATTCACTTTCCTAATTTCTCTCCATCCCTCCCCTGCCTCCTTCTCTCGCCCTCTCCTCCTAGTGGTAGTTTTTTAAGTTCAGACTCTGAGAGCATGTCTTCATTAGCTGCATTAACATTCACAGGCTGTAGTAAATTCTGACAGTGAAAAGGTCCCCGTAACCTTTAGTTGTGCAGAAATTTACTTCCCAAGAAAATTACAGCTGGCACTGTCTTAATTAATGCCTGCTTTCTTCTCCTGAAAACCCAGAGCCTGTCAGCTGGAGGAGGAGAGGAGGAAGAAGAAGAAATTAGAAAAACAGAGAGTGGAGAGAAAAAGGGAAAAGTGGGAAAAAGAAAAGCAGGACAGAGAAGAGAATACGGAAGAATTTTGAGTCGACTAAATGGTTTTACTTACATACACGGGGGTGGTGCGGTAAGACGAGACAGTGCATAGGAATAAAAAGTGGGGAATCGCAGCAGCATTTCACAGTATTGCTGTTTGTTGTGGTGTTTATGTGTGAGTGTGCGGATGTTGTCTCTGGCTATTCCCCCAGTAAGTAGATTCAGTAGATTCAAATCTACACTATCTCCCACATAACTCCCATTTCCTCTCTCTCTCATTCTCTGCTTTTTGTCATCCAAAGTGGTATGAGAGAGAGGCGAGGGGGGCTTTAGGGGAAACTAATACATATTTTATCCCAGGCTATCTCCTGGGTGCAGATGCTGCTTTGTTCCAGGCCCTCAGAGGAAGAGAAGAAGAACCAGAAATCCATCTTCACATTGGGGAAGCACAGCATTGCAATCCTGCACTTATTGGGCCACAAACAAATTAGAATAAATACCAACATCCGTCTGCATGGCTTCTAGTGGGGAAAAAGGATCACGTTCTGTGATACTTCCCGTCCCTAATTGTCCAAGCGAGCTACTCTCACGGCTTGATCATCTTTCTCTCTCAGCCTGGGTGTCTTTCTCCCCCTTTCTACCTCGCCCCCACCTGCACTCTCTCCTCCTTCCATGTCCACAGACGCTAATTAGAGAAGTGACTCACAGCTCTGTTGATAGACAAATGTCAGCAAGAGTCTCCAGTCGCTTGGTAATTGCCTGAATCAAAGCCGCCGGGAGAGCAAAGATGGTGAGGAGACAAGACATTGTATACTCTGAGGGGTGTCCATCCGCCCATCTTCCTGCATCTACAAGTGAAATCTTCCTGGAAATCACAGACTTTTCAACACTGGCAGAAAGGGGAGATTGTTGTGAAGCACTCTGTGTTGACAAACTGAATTTGAGGTGTGCACCTGGGTAGCATTTAAAAACCAAATGACACCTAATGTGTATTGTTCAGGTATAGTCTGTGAAGCCCAAATGGTCAGATGTGCACTTTCAAACTTGTCATTTCTGATCTGACGCCCCTGTCGTCAGGAGGGCATTATTTCTCTGTGTCTTCTTAAACTAGCCCAATAGGAATTATGTTTATAATGCAGCAAGGTGGAATGTAAAGGTGACGGTATGCTTTAAGCAAAGAGCTTATTGAATGGTCAGACAGCGTCTGGAACCCCCTCGGCTGCGCCCTATAATTTATGTAACTTTCCAGAACTGACAATCCGAAAATGATGCCCACCTCATCCAGAGATTGGTGTGCGACAGGTGTGTGAAGGTGAGAAGTATGCAAGGTTTGACCTTCTGTCTCAAGTGGTCTTCCTTCATGCTTCACACAACTACTTCTGTCTCTTTTCTTGTGAGTGATCAAGTGCAACACCATGAATGTCCTCGAGGAGAGACTGTCCGAAAGAGTGCGGCATTATCTATTTGAACGATTATCATGGCCAGCCCCTTTCTGTGATGGCAGGCTTTTCACCCTGCCTTTGAGTGTGTCTGTTCATAACAACTGTAGCCTTCCGACGAGATCGGACAACATGAGTTGGGTGGTGGATGGGCGTGTAGCACGTCTGACTTAAATGTGGGAGACCAGGCCATAATCCTAACATACCTTAACAATAGTTGCCATGCGCAGATCTTGTCAAAAGAAATAATTTAAATACATTAACACTTAACTTAAAAAACATAATGTAACCCAGAGATTTGCAGAATCGTCCATTATCAACATTCTTGTCTGGCAATAGGATTTTCCAGAACAACCTTTTAAGAATTATTCATATGACCGTTTTCTGATACGCAACTGCTATGGTTAAGGGTGGATAAGGTTATGGCACAACTGCTTGGTTAGGGTTAAGGAAAGATTGTGGTTTGGGTTTTCAACACTACTTGGTTAAGATTGGGGAAAGATTATGGCCATGGGTAGAAAAACTTGGTTGAGGTTACGAAAAAGATCACGGTCATAATTAAAAGAAAACAACATTGAGTGTTGGTAGACAACAGGTCAAAGTCACACGCTTGTTGGCCCATCCATCCATCTCAACCTCTTCCCCAAAGACATTTTGCAGCGTTATAACAATGTAGCAATTAGCAATGTAACAATTTAACAATTAGCATGGCCCCTGTGAAAGATTTCCACTTTTTTAGGGCAGCTGTGATTCAGCAGGTAGAGCAGATAGTCCATTGATCGCCAGGTACCAGGGTGGTTCGATCTCTTGTCCACATGTCAAAGTGTCCTCTAGCAAGAAACGTAAACCCAAATTGTTCCAGATGGTTAGATGGGCAGCTTGTGCCATCTGTGTGAGTGTGTATGAATGGGTGGATGAGAGACACGTTGTAAAGCACTTTGGATAAAAGCATTACATATATGCAGTCCATCCAATTAACAATATCATGCTACTTCCACCTCAACACCTGGATTAGAGGGACAACAAATCCAAAGTTGGTTTTCTCAGGGACACAAGATGTCTTTGACAGGAAAACATAAATAGTGATTGTTCTAGGCATTTGAACAAATAACCAATGGATGTTTTTCTGGTGAGGTCCGCTTTCTGATGTTCCTCTCTCTTCTTTATTCTTTCTTTATTTGGATCCCCATTAGCTTGCACAAAGTGGTCGCTAGTCTTCCTGGGGTCTTCTGTTTGGTCCCTTTCACAATTCTTCCCGTTGGTTTGAGAAAGAAACTAATACATTACAAGTGGCTCCCACATTCTTCACAACAAATGATTAAAGTATGAAGAAAACTTCATCATAACACATAGGCTCATTTGACAAAGAGAGCGAGCCTTGCAGTCTCCAAGCCGCTGGTCATTATTTTGTAACACATCATGAAATTTGGGGGCGTCTAACGTCAAGTAGTTAGGACTTTATTTTTAACAAATGGGCAGCAAGATTCAGGCTACTTGTTTAGCAGTCCACATATGACACCTCTATTAGAGGAACAACCCTGACTGCTCTGCAATAAATTCTCATGTCTCCTAATTATAAAGGTTTGACTTTGGCCTTAGTTAGAACCACAAGAGTCTCCTCTCTAAATAACATCTCGAGCCACGCCATCAAATATCTTCATCTCATTTGCAAAAGATCTCCTTGTCTGCGAGTCTCACACCTCTTTTAGTTCACCCTTACCTTTGTGTGATTTGGTGACTTTATGCAACTTGCACACATCACCATCACTCCAGCAGCACAGTTATGTATACCAATTATATCAGCTAATCAAAACAATTAGGAGTTAGAGGGGATCTGAGAGTTCCATGTCAAGCAGGGAGTCAGGTTATTAAAATAGGTGCCTAATTTGTGTCAGTTTAACTAACATTCAATGTGTTGTTTCTGTGTATGTGTGGGAACAACTTTGACTTGTACCACAGTTGCAATAGAAAGATAACACAAACTTTCCAGTTTTGTTTTGCCCGTGTCGATGCTTATCAGCTAACTTGAGAAAAGCTCTTTACTGCTCAACAAAGCCATGTGATCTCAACAGGAGTGTATGTGTGTGTGTGTGTGTGTTTCTATAAAGCGTATCTCCACGCTCATAAGTCTTTACAGTGGAAGAAACTTAGATTATGCCTTGCCCCTGAAATATCTAGACCTATTCCTTCCACAGACACGCACACATGCACACACACACACACACACACACACAGAGTCTCATACAGCTCCCTGTGTTACCTGTGATGATAAACGGCTCCAGATTTTAAGATTCCCATTTCTAATTTTCTGAGTGGAGAGGCAGGACTGTGGCGATTGATCAAATTGGGCAGCCAGTTAAGCTCGACCCCCACCGTCCACCCCCACCCCCATCCTCTACCTTCCTTTCTCTCTTTTTCCTCCCCTCTCTTTTCCCTCCTTTTCCTGCCCAAAGACCCTCTTAAAATATTAAACTAGATTTATGAATGGTCACCGCAGCCCCATCTATTAATATCTCCAAAATTGACAAGAAATGATGCATTTCCATTGGGTAGGAGTAAAAATTTGGTTTGACCAAGGAGCCAGGTTTGATAGATGCAAATTACTGCCTTCACCTGAATTACTTCAACCCTTTGACATTGTTCCCTGACTGACTCCCACTAATATTCTATGAAAAACAGATTAATAAAGATAAATAAAATTCCCGAATACATTTATTTACAGCAATATATAAAAACTGTGTTATTGTTGCTACTGATTCTGGGCAAATGAATCCCTTGACTTTATCTTTAGCTTTAAGCTTTGAAACATCTTCTTATTCTCCTCCTTTTCGTCATCATCATACATATTAATAGATATGTAATAGATTTTTACAACTCAATACTTTTTTTTTATGGCTGTGCTGTTTAATCAGCAGAAATATTCTAGATTTTGTTTTTTGCATTAATTTATACACGTGTAGCCAAAATTCAGCCTGACATAATATGGTATTGTTGGAAACTTGGGGACCTCCACTAGAGTTTTAAAAAAAGGTATAGTGATTTGAACAAAGTGTGGCTGTGCAGCATGTTTGTGCTGACTGGCTTTAGGAGTTAAATGATCATGTCGTTTTCCATTTTTGAAAAAAGACTTTAACCCAAAGGTAAAGATTTAGATTACAGCCTCCAAATTACATTGTAATTATTCAGTAAAGGGTATCAATAAAATACTTACTGGGTAACTTTACAGAGACAATAAGTATAAGGAAAGAGGAAAAGAAAAGGAATAAGGGAGTAAAAACTTTGTGTTTAAGTGTGACTTAAGTGGGAAATCACATTGTAAGTATTGGTAATTAAAGTACCTATTTCTTAATCATAGTGTATATGATACGATATGAATTGATTTATGGTATAATGTATTTTAAAATTATGATATATTAGCAGATATTAGACATTAGGGTAAGCCTGGATAGAAGGGTGTATACTTGTGTTTTTTAAATGATGACAAAATACTAAAGAACCGTAATGAACTTTTGGGATCCAATGTAACAACCATCTGACAATCAAAACTAATTGGATAAGAACCACAACAAGCTTATTTATATCTTGTCATATTATCTGTTCAGTGTGGCGTGCTACTCATAAGTACAACAACATGACATTTCAATTTTCTATGTTTTTTACTTCAGGAATTCCAGCTAAGGTAACAGGCAATAGAACTACAGAGAGAGGGGGGGTGGGGGGGGTGGGGGGTCGTGGGGTGACACCGTAGCGACTGAAGCAACTTTGTCTCAGGAGAGGAGCTCCTTCGATCTGATTATTTGGGAAGGACAAAGTGCTTTTGTTGATGAAGAGTCGCTGTGATATCTGGGAGTTGGGAAATCGATGGGATGCACAGAGCTCTGGCTCATTGATCCCGGCCCCAGCATTGGCAATCCATGGCCTGGTTAGCTATGCGAGAGAATGAAGCAAAATGAGCTACTTGTGAAAGTGTTTCACTCCCTTTGCTGCGTGTTGTAGATGTAGCGCTGTTATTGATATCATTTGTATTGACAAGCTTGGCTCTGGAATTATTAATAATCACCCGTTCCAAAGTTTGAGCACTGTGTGTATTTGCCTGCATGCATGTGTGTGTGTTACAGGTAGGAAGTTTTATGCTAATATGCATGTTTTCCTATTTTCAGTTATTTTCAACTCCCTCTCTCATTCTCTTTAAAAGTATGACCAAAACTTTGAAAAAGAAAGGAAAAAAAGAAAAGATGAATAAAAGCAACACTGCATATTTTGTAGCAGATTTCAATGCAGGAACAAGATAGAGAGAAAGAAAGAGAGAGACTCAAATCACTCAAATGAGGGCCTCTCATTATTGGGCCCGGGCGTTGTTTGTCCAGGCAGCCTTTTCCTGGCACCTTGTTAGAGATGTCCACAGCTGGTAATTGGATCCGTCTTGCCGTTAGAGTGGAGCCTCGGCTGACAGACGCTCAGACCGGAGAGACGCTTAAATGACAAATGTTCCCTCTCCTTCTAAAACCTGAGTGTAAAGCTGTGACGTCTCGTTATCGTCTCTCAGACGAGGTTTGAGGGCTCTGGCAATCAAGTGAGCTGCTTAAATCTACAAGCCTACAGCACTGGGGAGGTGGGGAGGGGTGAGAAAGCTTTAAGTAAAAAAGGACAGGTTTTTTGTTTTTTTTTGGTGTTTGTGGGTGTTTGGTAAAAGTAGCAAGAGATTTACTTTTCTTTTTAATCAAGGGGCATCTTCACCTGGGTGTGAAGTGAGCAAACATGAGTCCAGGCTGAACATGTACTGCCATAACCTCCAGTGTACACCCTAACAACGCTACACTGATTCAGATTATAAGACCATTACAAGCACAGATATGCAATTTTAACACAATCATCAAACATCAGAAATTAGTTTCATAAAGCAACAAAATCCAAACAGATTCCAGAGTAAGTTTTGCTTTTTGTTTTGGATTATACATAGAATGCAATGTTTTTAGATGGTGGCTATAATGTACTTACGATGCCTTGTGATCACAGTTTGTCACCTAGTATTATCCAATAGGATTCAAGTACAACGTTTCTGTAGAGATTTGATACATGTATTTTATCTGTAGGTTGTTTGCCTGTATACAAAATACTGTGTGAACACAATATAGGATGCCCCTAATTACAAAAATAAAGTGTATTTTTAACAAATCCATTTACACATAGAATTTTATCATAAATTATTTTCATAACAAGTGCATTAGTTTTTGTGCATCTTTTTAAAAGCCTAACGTTTTGCTTGAATGGATGTTCAGCCAGACTTTACGTATGTGCAGGGGACATCAAAATGAGAACATTTATTGATTTTGCTATCTGTATTATCAATACTTCCAAATCTTCCTCTCCTCCTCTACAAATGGCAATGTCAATTCTCAAATATGAAAAGAAAGACATGTTTTCATTTCATGGTTCAGGAAATCTTCTATTCATCAGCAAAATTCAACAAGCTGCTTTTGTTTTTGTTTTACTGAATGCAAATGAACATCCAGAATGAAAGGGCTTCCCAATTAAGTATGTTTGACATTCGTCAAACATGAGCCAGTACAAGAATAGACTCCCAGGATCAAACTGTACAACCATTTCCATATGGTTCGTGAATGAATCGCATAATGTTTTCATTAAATTAACAACTATAAGACATTTAAGTGATGTGTTTTGTGTGTGGACCATTTTCAGCTTTTAGTGATTCATGTATAATGTTTTAAGATATTTCACACTGACAATGAATTTAAGAGTTAGACACATTAATCCATAATGTGGTGCAGTGAAGTGCAGTTCAATGCACCACAGATATACCATAACTCGATCACACATTAATACCTCATTGAATTGGTAAAGAGAAAGTAGTGATTTTACAAAGTTGTCAAGGTGTCATTTTGTTTGGTACAGAGAACATGGAAGCCCTGTGAACGACAATTGAAAAAAATCAATTAATTACTATATAATTATTGTTTGGCATTCACCAAATGTATAGCGTTGTGGAGACCAAGGCCATTGTTTTTTACTCTTTTACTGGAGAACATGGCTAAGCTCGTTTAAACAGCTGTCCCATTACTTTTCACCAGTTTTGTACCTTAAGTTGGACTAAATTCAACCTTGATCCATAAAAATGCTAACTTCCACTGGGAGAAAGGACGTAAACATTTTTCAATGCTTTTTTGACTGTAAAGAAGAATTGGGAATTTAATTTGGTGTCACAAGCAAATACAATAGAGGATGTGGACTCCAGGAGTGAAAATGTAGATTTTTTTGTTTACATATTTTATACTCTAATTTAACCAACACGTCCTTATACCTTAATGACAGAATAGGTTGTTTGCCAATGACTCCCAAAACAACAGAAATGGCCATTGGAAAAACGACGTGACCGTTGGAGAGCGACAGGCGTACCGGACCTTCGTCATCATGGTAACAATAATAAACAGGTGGTTAACATTGTAAAACGGTCGCAGTTTGGTTACGTTTAGACGAAACTACTTGGTAAACGTAACTTAACTTACGTAACTTAACGTTACGATCAGATGTAATTTAAAATAAGTAAACGCTGACTTTTGGTTTCCCACGGCTCACTATCAGCGGCCTCCTGGGTGAGAGTCCTGTGTTTGACCCATCCATCCTCCCTGACCTCTTTCCTACACAGACTTTGTCGCTCCTTATACTACCCCACCTGACTTCCTCCTTTGCTGCCGTCATAATTACTACAGCTATTAGATGTAAAAGTTTTTAAAAAATTACATTAAAAGTAAATGTAAAAGTTAGATGGCAGCATGTGGTTGAATGAATAAACTACTTTGTGTGACCAAGAATCGAAAGCATTAGTACATTATTCATGTCACTTTAAATATTTTCACTATTTATAAACACATTCTGATGTGATGTACTTTGGTTTGTGCTCTACCTTCTGTTGTTGTTTCTGGTGTGAAAGCCAGATAAGGTTTTTATCTGAACAAGTCGAACCTTACTCAGCACTTAAAAATGCAAACTAATATTCAGCTTTCTGTTATCTTGGCGTGGGGTGGTGGGATTGTTTCATCAAGTGAGTGGCTTTCACTCTCCTTTATTGGTGAACTTTATGAATCTGTTGAGAAACCCTTTTGCCCATTGCGCGTTGCCTGCTTTCCAAAGCAATCCAAAGATTTTTAGATTGATGATCATATTTTTCTTGCAGTCTCACAGGCACCTGAACGTACCAACGGCAAGGCTAAATGTGCAGCACTTTGTAGCCTAAAGCCAACTTTAGTAGATGTGCTGGATTTGTTTTGGCTGCACTGCTCTCCCAACCCTGACGCCCAGAAATTACATTTATATACTACTAATATGTTCTTCCAGTTCTGAAAGGATAGTCATTTCTGCCTGTATTATGTTCCCTGGCAATGTTTTTTCTACTGCAGGAAGCATTACATTTATATACCTATGGAAGTCATTAGGAGGGGAGTTGGTTTGCATCCAGAGTCCCACGTGCACTTTGTTAAAGTTAGGTAAAGATCATGCTTTCTATCTTTCTATCTTTCCATTTTGCTTATTAAATGTTAATAAAGTAAACATGATATGCATGCAACGTGATAGGTCACTTTTGACTTATTCAATTTCTAACCAAGATGACGATTTTTCCCTAACCTTCACTAAGTGCTGTGGGTACCAAAACATAACCACATAAAAAGTTGAATCATGTTTTATCATCATCATGCTTTTCACTTTAACTTTATTATTCTACTAGCCTGACATCACCACACAAATTCACAAATGCGAATTAGTCTGGAACTGTCTCAGCTCATTTTCGATTTCCAAGGGTTGTTATCAACGATGCAGACCAAAATGCCTCTGGAGGCAAATAGATAGACCTACAACCAATCAGAGCAAAGAAACGTGTATTGCAAACACATCTTTCTTATCAACAAAAGCTTTAAGTGCAGTTGTTATTCAGTTTGTTCAATACTGACTCAATAGTGGATTCAGAATGTTCAGCGGCAGCCATCTTGGTTGTTTACGAAAATGCTTCAACGGTGCTCCTCTGTAGTCACTGTATCAAAACCGCCCCATATTAGATAAACGGTTGTGACTGGCCCGACCCGAGCCAGGAGGGCTGGAGATCTGTCTGAATGGGAGGGGGACCAGACACATCTGCCAGAGCAAATATAACATGAGCTCCCAGATTCGTCTGGTTCCCAGTCTATTATTCTACTGCAAAACAAAGAATCTAAGTGTCACTTTATTTCTAAAATAAACACATTTCCACCAAAACCACGGCTTTTTTCTACATGTTGCTATTTCCTTCTTATTTCTAATAAATAGTACTTGAATGCAGGCGTGTCCGAGGTGTAAAACAGGTGTAAAATACTTGCCCAACCTCTACAAAAGTAAATTTCCTGGCAGATGTGCATCCACTCCAAAAAACACACACCGCACAATGTTTGCCAATGGGAAAATGGGGATGACTAAATGTCCTGATCACTGCACTAGTAACTCCATCTGGAAGAATAAAGGTTTGGTAGGGGCGTTTGCCGGGGAAGCTTGATGAAAAAAGAAGAATCTGGAGGCTCCCCATGTATCAGAGGGCTGTGCTACAGATGACATATTGGCAACATGGTAAATGGGAAGTAAATGTAGAAAAACACGACACAGATGAAACGCAGTTGCATGTCGTATTTACATATCTACGTATAAGCCCAAAGTAGGATCATACAGAGAAAACCTGCGGTAATTATGCTTACGTGTCATTTTAAGTATGGAATCAATTGAATGTGTCAGATAACTAACATCAGGGACATTTCCAGATATGATTATCTTGACTTTAGGTCTAGATATGTTGTGTGTATATAGGTGAATACAGAGGTTGTATACATTCCCATTCCAAACGATGCAGCCTGAGTGAGAAAGCACTGGAGGTAAATGCTGTCCGAGAAGCAGGTGTCCAACTGGTCCGCTTCCTGTTGTTCGTCTGTTGTTATTGTCTCCCCTCAACCAGCTATGGTTCGGATTAGCAAAACTGACAGGCTTGTTTACATCTGCTGTAATTAAACCGGGTGCTGTAAGCCATGAGTCATAGCTCCATCTGCACCATGTCATCAAATGAGAGACTGAGATGCCTACGGTGAAGAGAGGAAAGGGAGGTGGTGAGGAAAAGATAAGGACATCATGGTCAGAACAATGAGCTCAGCTGGACTTAGCTCACACATAAATAATGCTTAAACCAAACCAAGACTTCTCTTGCACCTTTACCTCCACATTTTGAGGCTACTTTTATCCCCCGAATCATAAGTAAGAGCAAAAGGTAATTTGTTTGACTGACTTATCCATGACTAAAATACAGGGTTGACAGAGAGAGAGGGGGAGGTAGAAAAGGGTGAAGCATGCATTGCACATACAACTGGCTTTATTTACACACATGCACACACACAGGCACACTTCATCCTTCCTATAGGGTGTGTTTGCACCATGTACAGCTGTCATGGTGAACTTTTACTGTTACTAGATACACTTTTAAATGCCTACATGTACTACATTGACTGAACATGGGGCTAGTGGGTCTATATGAGTTCATACAAGACAATTTTGAATACATTTTTATTATTCAAACAGTTAACATGCATGCCTATCCATTTTCTTGTCTCCTCCTCCATTCCTCCATCCCTCCCTTTTCCATCCCTCACTCATTTTTTCTCTCCCATAGGCTAAAGGTAATTCTTGCGTTTCACTCCTTGTTGTTGCTATTATCTGCTTTATTGAGCACAGTGTCCACTGTGCACAATTCACAGCCATTTTCATAAAGCACAGGAAAGCTGGAAGATATTAGAGGAGCAGCAAATGACTCATGACTTAGGAAGGAATAGGAAGGGAGGGGGGATGCCGGGCCTTGGGGTACCCAGACTCCACTTTACCTTCGTCCTACCTGTTTCTCTTGTTTCAAAGCATCTATGCCACCCCGTGTGGAAGCTGCATGTCGATTTTCTTTCCTCTATTCCCTTGTTCATCTACTTCACCTCCTCCTTGGGATGCTACCTCGCGCTTCCCTCCTTCCCCTCTTTCTCCTCCTCCACCTCATCCTCTTCTCTACCTCTGCATTGCAAACTCCAACATTAAATTGTGATAGATGAAGAGCGGAGGGCATTCATACAAATCAATGACTTTAGTGTATGTGTCATTAGCCTGCACCGCGCAGCCAGCGGTCAGCGTCATAAATCACACCATGATCGGCTGTCTGCCGTCCCACACCGCAGCTGCGCAAACTGCATGCATTAGCCCACACCGATGTACCGACCAATGCTGCTTACTTTAAAACAAGTAATAAGGTGAGGGGGAAGGAGAGGTCCTCTGTGGAGCTTCCAGTTCATGCAGGATAACATGGAGTCTTTAGTGACTCAGTGAACTATAGCTGATGACTCAGCTGCACTGCATTATGTGCAACACAGCAGCCATGTAATGTTGTAATGATGTTACAGGGCATTTATCAGTGAATGCATTTTGTTTATTTTTGAGTGTGACTGGGGTGAGACTGTAGATGCCTCATCTACATTTTTACAGCAGTCAAGACAGATTAATGGAAACATCTTTAGCAAAAAGAAGTATCTACACATTAGATTATAGCTCCCGAACTTTATCAGACTGAAGAGGTAATGTTTTGATCCTAGCT
This sequence comes from Maccullochella peelii, assembly GCA_002120245.1. Lineage (NCBI taxonomy): Eukaryota > Metazoa > Chordata > Actinopteri > Centrarchiformes > Percichthyidae > Maccullochella > Maccullochella peelii. The sequence goes on from LKNJ01000786.1 coordinate 50,851, forward strand.
ATTAGGGGACATTGGCTAAGATGATAAAGGGAAATACTTTATTATACTGTTTATAGGCACACAAAATTGATGACATTGTGCTGTCATAGTCAACCAATTAAGTTAAACAACTCAGAATCAGAAAACGTTTATTGCCAAGAAATTTGCCATGGTATATAAATATAAATATATAAATATAAAGAAAGATAAAACAAGTACTGCAAGTCAAGAAGCACAAATATAAAATATAAAATTGATAATAAAAATTGAAAAAAATTATAAAAAATAAATTAGATACATTGTCAACAAAAAATGTTGCAAAAAGAAAAAAAATAATCACAAAAAATATACATTGAAAGTATTGTTGTATATAAATTAATTAATAAAATCAATCAAAATACAGTAAATTACAAACATTTACCTAAAACATTTTTCTACCAATAATTACCTTACCAATAATCAGTAATAATTAAAATAATGCAGCAGGATTTTGACATATAGTGTAATAAGCTACAACAGCTGCCTCATGCTGACTTCTCTCCAGGAGGCTTCCCCTGTAACGTAGCTATATAAAAGTTTGAGTTCACGGCAAGAAGATTGTGGCTAAAGGCATCATTAATCAAGGCTAGTGCTCAATTAATCAAAAGAGGAGAGCCCTAGTCCTGCGACCCTGCTATCCAAACCCGAACCTGGGTGTCAATACTAGCCTCAGGGAAGCAGCCAGCCAGAACAGTTGCACCAGTCCCAGTCAATAGAGAAGGCTGAAGATCAAGCTGTCCTCCCACACTATTGTCCAGGGGTAGCAGTCACTGTCGTCGTCCACAGGAGGATACGGCACCTCGCACAGTTGGAGAAACGCAGAATACCAGAGGGGAATACTAGAGGGGGTGCTGCTGTAGGTTAATAATAAAAGCAATATTATTCAGGGCTGCTTGTAAGAAACAAACTTCATTTATTCATCCCCAAACAAAACTCTCCCTTTTCCCCCTGATTAAGTACTGGCTGCAGGAGGTTGTCAAAAGTTAAAAACAGAAACATAATGAGGTAATTATCTGATACTGCAGGAATGATACCAGTGCTTGAAACAATTTGTGTAATGATCTTTAATATATAGTACTGTGAGACAATATAAATGAATCATATGAGCAAATGGTACGTTAAAGCAGACCTGTACTGAATACAGAAAACATACTTACCTAATTTTGGTTATAAAACCGCTCTGCAATAGATACAGATTTGTACAGTACATATGGATATATTGATTGGAAAATATATGATGTACATTTAGGTTGACACAAATAATGTTGACAATATCATCAATGTCATTTGTCATCTGGCTTGTATTTATTAAGAGAAGTTCATTTTAACACTTCAAACAACTGCCTCACTGTGTCTTTTAAGTCACTTTATCAGAAAAAAATAAAGTTTGTTTACTCAAGCCCAATTTTATAAATAAAATACCCAAGCTCTGCAGAAATAACTAGCCAAGTGCATCTCATGGGAGACACTCTGCATTTCATCTAAAGAAATTAAAAATAATCATCTATTTATGAACAAAGAAAAAAACTTGTTCTTCCTTTCTGAGTTTGTTTTACAATTCTCTGTCTTGTAAGAAAGTCAAGGAATCCATTTTTTTTCTCACCCTCTTTTCTTTGTGAAATTAAGTGTAAGTCACTCATTTATTTGATATCTAGACATAATTTGATCTCTAAAGACTTGGGGAAGGCTGCTGATGAGAATGTCTTGTTTTAGCTCTCAACATCAAGGCATTTCTAACAAAAGCCCAGCTCCATCAAGACCTCATTAGTAACTGCCTTCATTTAGAAGCAATTGGTGACCATGGCCGCGTGACGACTAACCTTGTTAGGGACTTGAACAGTTGATTTAAGGGCCAGCGTTCATGGCTCTTAATTTAATGGGTTAGGTGTTTGTTTTTTTGTTTTTTTTAAGAAAGTTTCCAGAAATGCAAAAAAGGTTCCTGATAACCTGCTTGCTTACAGTATAGTCTGTTGGATTTGTCTAATTTATTAACCCTAACCCTGCTTTATTTATCCATTTTCAACATAATGTCATACATTTATTTATGGATTTTACATGTGCTTAGCTCACCCTAACCCTACATACCACTCCTTGAAGAAATCCAGTAATTAATCACCCTCTAACACAATCTGTAGATATATAAGTTATATTAAGTTAAATTGCCTTTTTTTATGTTAAAATTTAATTCTCTGTTCAACTATTTCCTATAATATTACCCAGTAACATTATTTTAAGTTAAGAAAAATGCTTTCACCTCGACCCAACAAGCGATCATCTTTTTGAATTATATATTTCTCTCAGTGAGATCAGACTCTCGTTGTCGCCATTTTTTGGTGAATATGTTATCTTAATCTCTGGCCGTGTCAGACAGCATGCATTTGAATGTATCTCCACCACTATCTCTTTCTCTCACTACCTCGCTCCCTCTCTTCAGTCCTGGGGTGATACATGGCCATTGACACCATTGGACAAAGGTATTATTAGCAGATTAGGCTGAGCGAGGGAGCAGGGATAGGGGCATGGACCGGGGGCCATGTTTCTAAAGATGCCAGGCCCGTCTTTGGAATAACCCAGCAGCCCCCTTAACCACCGTCCCAATTACAGCTGCATCGCACTCCGCACACACAGCGGGTTACAGAGGACAGTGAATAAATATTCCCACATTATCTCCACTGGTGGAAGGGAGCAGAGAACAAGCAGGCCCGCAGGGGATATGGCTGCCCCCATTGGCCCTCAGACTGGGAGGGTCTGGCAAACACAGAAGGAGCATAATGTGGGTTATCAATAAGAAAAATATCTTGAATGGACCTGGTGTATTAAGATGTATGCCAGCTGGTTTGAAGTAATCTTTTGAAGATTTTGAAAAATTTTATGTCTTCTGTTTGCTTGAGTATTGCTAGACATCAAGACTGGTATATTGGATGAACTTTATGTCTACTGTATGTGCTAGTATTTATTGTCATTGCTCTGGGTGGCATCTCGCTACCTTTTTGGTTGCCAGCAAAGTAAAAGACTGCTTGCTACTAAACATGGATGTAAACAATGCAGGATTCAAACTTAAAACAAAATCAGCTTTTCAAGTGTTTTATGAGGGAGGAAATGCACTCAACACATTTGTTAGAGCTCAAGGATACACACAATGCGTTTTAGTAAGTAACACTGAATGTAAACATAACTTTGTTTCTAATAAAACTCTGCAGGGCACCTTTAATGCATTACATCTTTTAAAGTTGAATTGTATAATGAAGAATAAAGATATAAAGATGACCCAATCACAATGCAAGGCACTTTTTGAAGTTTTGAAGTGTTTAAACAACACGTAGATAGCTGTTTCCAGGGATCCCCTTCTCTTTGGTTGGCTGAGCGTCCCAGACTTGTACTTTCCCTAAAACCACTAAAATATTGCTTTACCTGACTTGTTACAGGGTTGATGCTAATACTCTACGTGCACAGCAATGGTTACAACCAATACCATATTACAAATTACATGTGAGCAAAAAAAAATGATATACAATATGTAAATTCATAGAAAGTTTCTTACAATCAACCAAACATTTACTTCTGTCCACCATGTTTCTGCATATATGACGTCAACTTTCGGCAGGTTAGGCTGGTCGTGCACCAAAATTTTCCAGTTTCCAGAATATTCCCAGTTGGGAACTAATTTTTCCGATTATACTTTATTATACTTGCAGGGTTAAGGTTGTTGGATTGTTGTAGGATTGTTGACACCAACCTCAGTTAAAGGAGTTTTTATGAATATGTCCCCGTTTTGTGGGTGGTGCGATACAGTTGATCAACATGTGGCGGTAACACACAAAGATATACAGCAATGCGCCAACAAAGACAAGGAAGACTGCTAGCAAGTAAACATGGAAATAAACAATGCTGGATTTAAAATACTTAAAAAATATAAAATCAAATGTTTTATGAGGACGGAACATATTTGACACATATTGAGCTCAAGGATACACTCAGTGCAGTTTGGTGTGTAACACTAAATGTAAACATATAGGTTTTGTTATCTATAGGGCACCTTTAAAGGACGCCTTAGAGAAAATAGAAGTTTCTGCTAAAAAAAAACCCAAACAGCAGGCACTACAATAATTAGACTACAATATCATACGGCAAAATTCCTGTATTGTTTATCAAAGATTAATATGAATATGAAGCACCTACTGTATGTGGAATAGGCATATGAATATGGGAAGTTTGAAAGTTGTTGCAGATAATTAGTCAGATAGCTATAATGGCCGTTGCTCTCATGGTAACGCCAGGAAGAATACAAGCATATTGTTCAAACTCTAAGCGCCACTGTGACATTGCGCACTCTTATTGTGCAAAGTAAATTTCTATCCTTTCCACAAAACATAATTTCACTAATATGTGATCCTTAGAAGATGCAGTAGGCTCTAGAAGTGTTGTTTTTAATTATTTCTTAAATGACATTTTGTACATACAAGGCTTTCAGCTGACAGCAAGAGTGTGAAAGTCTCTATTTCTTTCTTTCTCTCGCTCTCTTTCTCTCCTTGTTTTGCTTTCATCCTTTTAGTCTTGAAGGAGCCTAATGAGCGTGTGCAGAGGGCCTCTCTTTCCCTGCCCTTAAATCAGTAATTGGTTTCAGCGCCGAGACTGTCAGGAAATTAACACATCACACGGTGACAGCTGTTCATTTTTTCAGCAGCGTTCTTCGTCATGTGAATGGCCACTGATTTGCCAGAGAACATCACAAATGAGTGGTTGCTAATCAAGGGGCCACTCTCAAGGGCAGAGTACTGTCCTCTGCTTCCATCCTCTCTCTGCGGTAAGTAAGCAAATAAGTAAGTAAAGAAATAACTGTGGCGTGCTGTGTGTGTATATGTGTGTCTGCATTAGCTCACAGGTGGGTTTACTTTGGAGAGACAGGTTGTTATATTGTTACAGTGTTTAGAAATATAGAAACATAGAGAAAGAGGTTAGTTTTCTGTGTTGCTCCAGAAAAATTGTAGCTTGAATGAATGCAGATGCTCATGATGATATTCAGTATCTGGAAGTCTTTGCACCAAATTTCATGAGGTAACAATACCTACAAAGTTCTTTCACTCCATAAAGTCTTGGACAGGCACGTCAGAACATAAACTCTGACTATGAAAGAACCAACAAATCCTTCACACTGTTAAACACTTTAGTATTTAGTATTCACTTTATTTATAACGTCAAAGGTAAAAATAATGTTTTTTAATTCATGTTCATGAATCAGTCAGAACTTTTTTGTACTACAAGTAATGGATCCTGCTATAGTACCACCTTGACAACTTCATTTACTTGTAATTATTTTGTCATTCTATACCATTCAGCAATGCATGTGTTGCTGACATGAAAGCAGAGGTAGAAGAAGTACTCACATCCTTTACTACAAGCAGCTATAATAAACGTTTTTAAAATAACATTGGATTAAATGACTATGTGTAATGTGACAGCCGAGTCACAGAGAGAGCATTTCAGCATCTTTCAGCGCATTATTTTGGTTTTCTGGCCCGCAACTTTAATGCTTTGGTTCAGTCTCAATAACAATTTGTTCTCAAGCCAGATGAGATATATAATCTCCCCAGCGTGTTCTGGGTCACCCCCAGGGTCTTCTGCCATTTGGACAGTTTTGGAAGTCCAATAACAAAGCGGCAATCAGATTTAGATTGGGCAGGCCATTCCTCCCAGTCACCCCCCTCCAGGTTTCTCCACCATTACCCACGTGAAAGTTAAAGTCACCCAGCAGAACTATAGAGTCCCTAGGCAGTATCCTTTCCAGGACCTCATCCAGAGACTCCAAGAAGGCCAGATACTCCAAACAGTAACTGCCTTCCTCTCAGCAACTCGTAGTCGCAACCCTCTCATTCTTCAGGGAGAACTCTAACACAGCGGCGCTCAGCCGGAGGCTCGTGAGTATCCCCACACCTGCCCCGACGCCTCTCAACCTGGGCAACTCCGGAAAAGACGAGAGTCCAGCCCCTCTCCAGGAGCACACAATTGTACTTGCATATTATATTTTCATTACTATACATGTATTCATTTGTTAATTCAACCTCATTCATTCTCATGCCAAACTCTTGACAGAGAAGCTCCTCATTGATTGGGTTTATTTGCGTGATCACTTGCGTGAGCCACTGATAAGACAGGCATTGTATCATTGTGATAGCATCAGTGAAACGTTTGAGTTCATACCAAGGTTACATGGAGAGCTCTCTTTGTAAGGTGACTTTACATTTAGATGTGGTCAGAAGTACACTTTTAGCATGATCAGGAAGTAATCTAATTACATTGATTTGGGGAGATAAAACTGAGAAAAGAGATACAACTGAATCAAACTTGATTAACTGATAGAGATAAATTCCAGAGTCAGACTATCCTAAACTGGTGTATGCTAAATTTTGTGTGATGCATTTTTAAATTAAAGTCCTTGACGTATCCACTGGTCCCCCTTTTGCTTAATTTACATATACATGGTGATTTTCTTTATTTCCCAGAATAAATAATGTTTTGACAACCTAAAGAGAAGGGGCATGACGTTGCATTCAGGTCACATAGTTGGAGTGATGACTCTTTACTCAAAATTCAGTCTGTTATGTTGCTCTATTACGTTCTCAATGGTGAAACTTTCAGATAGTCTAAAAGTTTTAAAAAAAGTATCCACATGTGGTTCTTGCATCAGGTTTCTACTGTGCTGCATATGCATTGTATATTTGATGTATTGAGAGAATTGGATAGCGTGTTCCAGGATGGCATCCTCTGGTGGTTTCATTCCAATTAAAGTTGCTCACCGGCCGCATACACCAAAAGAGTTCTTCAGACTTCAGCATTTTTGGGCCCATAGAGCATGCACATAAGAGTCCTTCTCATGCTGACACCTTGCACCTTGCATACTGATATAGTTCTTCAAAGGCTTTTTAATTTCTTAAAAAAATAAATATATATATATATATGTATGTGTGTGTATATATATGGGGCCAGTGGGATGAATAAAAATCATCTATAAATCTTGTGATGTGTCTCTCTGCTAATAGACTGCTATTTTATTCTGAAAAGATTGACATTCTTTGGTTCAACATTTTAAAGCGCATTAATTTACACATTGTATCTTGTTTGTTTAAGCCAGAGAAGTGTAAAAATATGAATGTAAATACGTGGTTTTAGAGGGAGTTACTATTTCCAAAATGGTGTATGATTCCTTTAAGTCTTAGAATAAAATGTTGCCCAAATTCCCACTTGAGAGTTCTTCTCTTTGTCACATTTCTACATCACATTCAGCTTATTTTGCTCCTAAAACATGTGTGCACAGGTTTGAACACGTACATATTCGCACAGCACCTTCTTGTTTTATTATTGTCATTACGCCATTTATTGTGTGGAACAACCAACAAAACAGAGAAAGTGTGTGTGTTTTAGGCTAGATTTATTTTATGTCTTTTTTTATTGATTCAATTCTGATGAAAACTGTGTGCATATATGGACAAGTGTGAGGTGGTGTGCACTTGCGCATGCATGAGCACATGTCTCAAACAGAATGAGAGAAAGTGGAAGCGAGTCCAGGACATCTTATAAATCCTTCAAAAACTACAGCTGGATAATAGCCCAATTAACCTTTTCATTCTTCCTCAATCGTCAGCGAAATCCTTACCCTCATTCTCTTTTTTTTTGGTAATAAAATGAACTTCTCTTTCTCTCCTCTCATCTTTCTCCACCTTCCCATGAGACCCTTCACACAATGAGGATTCCTACAAACGTACAAAAATAACCAGGTTATATTGCTCTGATGTGATTTTCTACCCCTAACATCTCCTCTCTTTGTCTGCGCTGACCTTATTTATGAGGGTGACGTAGTGAAGGACCAGTGCCTGGATTATAGTACAGAGCGTAGATGGGTACAATACAAGGTTAGAGAGATCAGGGAGAAATGATCCAAATGTGAGGACACTTAGGGGAGGATAGAGAAGGTTGTTGGAGGGGGTGGCAGTGTTTAGGGTTGAACACCCACTGCTGCAGCTTGGACTTTGCACAATAACACCTAAATTTGTCCAAAGTTTTTAGTGGTTTTAACTCAATGTGCCTGTTCAGTTTATCTTCTAACAGTGTGATTTATCAAAACTGTACTAACACAGATTTTTAGTACCATATGCCTGTGTCTTATCTCTGTGCATTATTGCTTGTGTAAACAGCTGTATAATATATGCCTGTGTTATAATGTATTATCTCGCCACATGTTGTCCTGTATATCTTAAACCTTAAATGGTAGGTTCACCCAATTTACAAAAATGAATAAGTAAATTTCCAGTGCCGTGAACATAAACAAAATTCCATTCCCTCCAATGTATTAGGCAGCGTTGGGCTTGTTACTCATACTCATTACTCTTTTCAAAAGTAATATTATTACTTATTAGTCCCTGCCAACAGTAATTCGTTACACTACTCGTTATATTACTCTTCTGTTACACCCCACAAAATCGGTAATTGCGTCCTTTCTCCTCAAAATTCAGACTTTGCATGTGTGCCTCTGTGTGAATGTCAGGGTAACTGACGGTAAGTGCAGCTAAGGCTTCAAACTAGCAGGTTTTTTTCTGCAGACTATGAATCCATAAAAGTTACAGGCTAGATGAAAAGCACACCTGGCTCAAACTGATGATTTTTTAGCTGGTGGTCTGTCTAAAAGACAGAGAGTCAGTGGTGGAGCAACATTTTAACAGTCGCATATTCAGCCTATTCTTTTTCGCATGTAGCCTGCTGTGCAAGATTAAAATCCAGTTTTGGTTGTTTAGCCATTGTAGGGCTACAGCCATCCTCCGCAGCTGCAGAGGGCTCATCTTTGGTGGGGTGTATTTCCACCAGCTTCACATTGTTGTGCTGTCGTGGTGTTTCAGGAGGTGTGAGGTGTGTCTTAGATCCACTACCTGCACACAATTTACCTTTGACAACAATGCTCTTGTCTTCTTTCCTCCCGACAAAATCAAAGTAATGGGAATATTTACAGCCATTGAATGTGTCATGATCTTTGTTTTGGTTTCCTGTTTTATTTTGAAGTCTTGTCTCTTGTTTCCTGTGTGTTCCTGCCCTTGTGTCTTATCCTTGATTGTCTTCACCTGTTCCCCATTTCTCACCTGCCCCTGATTACCTCGTTAGTCTTGTCATTATTTATACTAGTCCCTATCCTTTGTGGGTTCGTTGTCACGTGTTCGGATGGTTTCCGTGCTTTTTGTGTGAGTTTTCCTGTGTTGGACTTATTTCTAGTGTTCCTGTGTTGTCGCGTGCCTGGACTTACCCTCTTGTTTGCCTGCCTACCTACCTGTGCCTCATGTAAGAGTTTAAATACAACTTGAAAACTCTTTGAGCCTTCTCTGCTGTCTGCACTTGTGTCCTTCTCCTGCCGTTCCTGGCACACATCTGTGACAGAATGTAGATTAAGCGTTTCCATCTTCCAAGCTAGCTTGCTGCTTAGTGTTATGTACTTCCAACAACTGCGAAAATGAAGTTGGGGACAACAAAAGTAAGACTGTAACAAATTATATTTGGGGGTGTAATATTATTACTGACATTTTATTAGTAATTCCTTACACTACTCATTACTGGGGAAAGTAATATTATTACTGTCCTGCCCAACACAACGTTTTTTGCCTTGATTGAATCTGGTGACAGAGAGAAGGCTCAGACTCTGCACTGAAAGTCTTTGGATTTTTTTAGCATGTGACAACGTAATCATGAATTGTATTAATTAAAGGAGTGCTCCAGTGCATTCCAAAAATGCTGGATCCTACACTTACCATGATGTAACTAATGTCAGTCCAATGACCATCCCTTCCTGATAAATGCCCTTATCTTTAACTCCACACATCCTGTTTGTAATACAGGTTTTCTGTTATAAATTTGAAGTCTCAAAGTCCAAGCTGAGATAACCCTGAATACCTCACCATGACATCATCAGGGTTATTCTCTCAAGCTCTTCCAGACACACAGAAGACATTTTACAATTGTTTTCACAGGCTGTGTTGTACAAACCATGCCCTAACTCTGTGGATTGCCCCTTTACCAGCCAAATCAAACCCTGCTGGTATATTATGGTAATTTGTTACTATTGTCCAATTGCATTGTTATCTCCTGGTTGTGTTCTTTTATTTTAGGGGCCATTATTAACACGGCATGCAAACCATATGAAACTAGTCTAACAGTGGCCTAAATAAAGTGTATCAAAAAATAAATAAATAAAAATACACACAATAAAACTCAAATTCATTATTTAAGTTTCTTAAGGCACACTCATGGCCATTTACACACAAGTTCACACACACACACACACACACACACAGATACTACTAAAAAGTGAAGTACATCAGTGAAAAACATTGCAAGGTCAGTTTCTGTGTCTCTCAGTCCTTCACTGTCACCTTGCTCATTGTCACATCCAGCTCCTGCTCTCTGCTGTCACCTCACCTCCCTCAAGTCGTGCCACCAACCCAAATAAATACCTCATTAATGCACTTCCACACCAGAAAACCAACGCATAATTAAAACTTTTCACTGTAGGAAATTACTGGGGATTTGTTATTTTGATATCAGCACTTCACACCCGCCTGCTCGATACTGGAAGCGTGTGAGATGGTTTTTTTCTCCTCAAAATTCCCAAAGGGCAATTTTATTTACTTTAATTTAGTTTTTGTCTGATCATTGTGGCATCATCTCACTCTATTTTACTTCCTTTGGCAGTGATTCAGATAAAAGCATCCAGACAACAGCTAAAGTGTAACAAGTTGAGAGACGCATTGACGGGAGCAGCACATGCAGTAGGCTACGTACTGTATGTGTGGACAGGTGAACAGACGTCAACTCACATTCTTCACTGGTGTCTGGGTGCAAGTACAGACAGTAAAAAGAAAAAGGAAATGCTGACATTGGCAGAATATGTCAGGTTTTTCACATCATTCCTTCAGGACCTTATAGTGTGCGTGTGTGTGCTTCATCTGAAAACTGTCAGGTGATACAAAGAAGTCTATTTGGGCCTTCTCCATGTGTGCGTGTGTTTCCGTTAGTATGAAAACGTGTTTGCATGTGTGAGTGACACCCCAAGGGTAGAAATTACAGTTATAGTGAGAAAAAAAAGGGAGGAAAGTAGGAAGAGACAAAGAAACAAACTGTGATATTTCTTGATTGTGACAAGCGCCCTGCCAAGGTGAAATTGCGTCTGATGCTCGTCTGTGGCACGACTCTGCCTCTCCCCACGTCGCCCTGTACATGAAGTTAGTGTTGTTTTCAATCTCATCTCTTTTCAAATGTGGCGCAGGGGCTGCGGAGAGAGGTGGCTGCCGTGCCTGGCGTGTTGGGTGAAATTGGACTGCCTTTCCCCATTATTGTAAACATCATCCCACCAGACAGGCAAGTGGGTTGCAGGGACGCAGGATGAGGGGGCCTTTGCCTGGGAGAGATCTGCTAAAACACATCCATTAAGGCCCAAACTATTTTTGATTTACATGTTCAGACTCTTTAAAACTGTCACATCCACTCCCTAACCGCCCACCACTCCCCCACACCTCCACCTCCCCAACCCACCTCGCTCGCTCTCCGTCTCTTCACACACACAGACACACACACCAGCACATGACTGCTTGTGTGTGACACAGGAAGAGAAGAAGTGATGTTTCTTTTCTTTCTTTTCTCCTCCTGCCCTCCTGCTCTGTTCCCAAGCGAGGAAAAATCCCCTCTTTGAGTATCAAGAATAAAATAGCACAAGCCAACCTCAGTAGTCTGGTAAATAATAGGCAGCCAATCGCATGTGTTGGTGTCTACCTCATTACAGTGTATGCAGAACTTAATGACCTTAACATCGCCTGCAATCATCTGTCATGGCAGCAATTAATTTTATAAAGGGCCCACAATGGTGGCAGACCATTTCAGTTTCTCAAGTCATACTGTAATTTATATCAGGGATGGGATAAAAAAAACATGCATATATGACAAAAACTGTACAATGCTGTGTAGACAACAACAAAAAACATTCATTAAGAGAGTTGAGGACAAATGAGATTTTTTTTTTTTTAAAGAGTGAGGTAGAACAAAGCCAAGGTTGAATGATAATTAGGAGGATAATGTGGCTTAAAAGCTAGAATATATTAACCTTAACTCTATCTGGCCAAACAATATGAGAACAATAAAGGCTTGAGGATATGAACAATAATTACGACTATCTTTTTGTAACACGACTGTGCAAATAATTAAAAAGGAAAGGCACTGTAGCTTTGGGATGCTTAAACAGCAGCAGATCCCGTAAACTGCACTTTACAGAATTAGATACAAATGTCCTGCTTTCAATTATTTGTAATAGGGATTTTGCCGCATTAAACAATACACATTTGTGTCCAACTACTGCATTAGATGTGTTTGAATCGTATCTTCATAAAAATTCCCTAACTTGTCGCTGTGGGCCTGCTAAAAGCTCTCACTACATCTTCACTTCCACATGGATTTTTTGAATCATTGCATTTTCATGAAAGTCCCATTTTATGTGAATTTACTGATGTTATGGTTTCTCCTACAAATATCTCAGCAAGGTGTGACTGTCGCCACTGGGCAGACTCATAAAGAATGGAGCAGTAACAGGCTTTGTATGGATAGGGCGTGCTCTTAAGTCATGTATGATCTGAATGATAACACTGCACAGCTTCAGGAGATAAAAAATATATTGCAAGAACTACTAAGCAATTATATATAGATAAGAAATCTTACTCATATGTTTCCGTATAACAGAAATTATGTTGATCTATTTTCAAAATTCTATAAAATGGAAACAAAAATAAATATGTATAATGTTATAAATGAACCAAACCATTTGACAAAAATGCATTCATAAGTATTCTTCATTCTCTAGTTTGTGGCAAAAAGGCAGAAAAAGACCAAGAAAAAAAATATCCCATAAGTGCTCTTTAAGTACATATGATGTGGAATATTACCACAACCCAAAGATCTATGATTAGGTAATTTTTTTTTTGCTAAATAAGCGTATATTACATCATTTATCAAGCAGAGAGGAAATGGTGATGTGTCTTCTGCCTTCCATTCATCATGATTACAGTGACATCAGTCCTAGTTTGTGTCTTTGGTCATGATGTAGTTGGCTTGTCTGGATATGCTGGAGTCTAAAGGCAAAAGGCAGGGAAATCCTCTCTGGCACATTTGACTGGCACGTCACAAAGTCAGTGAGTAGAATTCATAAGCTGACTGAGAAGTGTGTGTGTGTGTGTGTGTGTGTGTGTGTTTGTATTTAAAATCGGGTAATTATTATTTGCCACACATTATAAGACACACTTTTGGTCAGTTAAAACTGCACAAAGCTGCATAAAAATGTAAAGCAGAAGGCAGGCAAAAATAAAATGATGAAGAAAATAAAAATATCACATCATATCACCCAAGAACTGTACACAAGTACTATTTCTGTTACCCAATGCTATTCAGATACTTTCATTTGCATCTGTGTAGAGTTTTTCTCTGTCTTTAAAGGAAACCCCTTTTTTTTTTTTCAGCATTTTTTTTTTTAATCCCTCCTTGCCCTGCTGTCGCCTGTTGTTACATGTCGTAACCAAGCCCCCAGGAAGTGGCCAAACAGTGTAATTACAACTTCTGGGTCCGTCACGTGATGCACACTGGCCCCAAAAATACTTTTTCCCACAGACTTACATTGTGAAAGAGATGTCTGTAAATCATCGGATATTTTTTTTTGAGGTACATTAACTTCCCAGTATGAACACTTAAATAGCTGTTATTTAAATCATTATGTCCTAAAAGTTGTAAAATTCCCTAATAGCCAAATCCAGAGTTATAGAGTCACTGTCGTTTATGTGAGTGAGCCCCGAGAGCGAGCGGTTGGGAGGCGGGGTTAAAGGGAATGCTAGTGCGCCTGCTCTCCCCCATTAAATACATATCCTCCAGTGTTTAAAGAAAAATCAATTTGGCCCAATGGAAATTTGTATTTTCCCACTGTTAAAATCTCCTGTTCTATTTCCATGTAATTTCCACAGTTACACAGCGTTTTGTGAAATAAACAGATTCAGAGATAGAAGGTTTGTATTACATATAATAGTAACCAGACCAGAAATACCATGGACCAGTGTGTCAGCAAAGGTTAAGCTGGATTTGTGTGTGTGTGTGTGTGTGTGTGTGTGTGTGTGTGTGTGCGCGTAATAGTGACATCAGCTGATTGGCACCACCCATAGGAGTCCAGAGCATTACTATGACATAATTCTTACAGGCGGGTGACATACTCAAGCTGGAATTGCACTCAGGATTCAGTTCAGTGCTCATAGGAAAACAGTCAGGAGGGAACATGAGATTGCTCCATTTCTTCAATACAGAAATAAAATAAAAATTCTTTAAAGGATCAGCATTTGGGAAATGTCACACAGCTGCAGGACCAGAGATGCGCACAAACACACAGCCCCCATGCCATACACTGCTGATTTCCTCCATCTCTGATCTTGATGATCTTGATCTTGTCATCCGCTGGCTAGAGTTCAGCCTCCACTCACACTAACAACCACATGCACATGCACACACAGGTCTGCAGCTAGTTAGAAGTATCTGCCTGCATAGCGTCTGGTGTTAATCTGACCGATCCCCTCGCTGCCAACACATTTCACAACCACGCATGCTCATTTATCAACAACAAAAAAACCCCACTCTCCCTGTTTTTCTCCATTCTCTCCATCCCTGCCCTTTCTAACACATTCGGCTTTGTTCCCAGAGAGATTGTTGTGCAGTGACAGATTCAAAACACAAAAATACAAATCAGGCCTTTAAAATCGCCTGAATAGAACTTGCCAGTATCAATCAATTTGCCTGCCGCTAGTCCCCTATGGAGTATGACAAAAACATCTATCTTATCGATGCTACTCGCAATGATGCGGCCATAGCGTCTTCAATCTGCAATGCAAAATTAACCTCGGTTTAATATAGACGCGAGAGAGGAAAAAGAGGAAGGAGGGAGGAAATGTGTGTTTGTGTGTGTGTGTAGGAATCCGCGGAAACACCGGAGACAATATCAGAGTTCAAACCCTGTGTGTCGTTCCATTACTTGTATCTGCCGTCCTTGAAGGAGACCTGCGCTCACACACATTATAACGGCGAGTTATGAATGACAGCTGAAGAATCGAACTGCGGAGACGTGAAGGGAAACTTATTTGTGAGTGTGCGTGTGTTTCTACTTAACCAATGTGTGTGTCTGTGTGGATGCAAAGGAGAAGGATGTTTAGCTGTCGTCCCAGGCAAAAATGACTTCCTCTTTGATGAAAAGGGCGTCCGAGGGTTCGCCGTTGTGTGGAGAAGGGAGGATTTGAAATTGTCTCCCAGTGATTGTGATTGCCAAGCGCAGGGCCAGGCCATTATATCACTGAATCTTTGTTAAGCAGCCCCTGAGAGTGGCTGACAGCATAATTAATCTTACCATATGAACAAAGGGACCCACTCAATAGTACTGAGGACGCTTATTAAAAAAATACTAAACAAACGCTCCCCCCCCCCCCTTTCTCCCTGCCCTGGCTTCCTTTTAAAAGAGGAGAGACACTGAGATGGTGGTAGTAGAAAAAGTGGCGTCATTATCTTTTTGTTTATTACTTTTTTTTAAGGGGATATGATAAGGTGGAGGGCGGGTGTCGTTTGATTGGAGGAGGGGGCAGCACCTGGCAGAATGATGGATCATTCCATGCGACAGTGAACAATATTAAACAATAATAGTGTTTATGTGATACCGCCAACCAAATAGTTTTAATTAGAAATTTTAGATTAGCGCAATATTTCCCCTTGCGTGAATATTCAACAGCAAGGGGATGAAGAGATACTGTGGTTGGGCTGGTCTGGCCTGAAGACCAAAAAAAATGCTAAAAATATCTTTTGGGATGTCGAGGAGGATCTGATATTAGACTATAGTTAGACATTCAGATATAGAAATGATTTAAATAATTCTTTATTAATGCTAGATACTACAATGATTCGGTGTAACCCCAGTTTTTCAATGACTAAGCTTCTATAACAGTAGGGCTTGGCAGTATTGTTGAAATCACTATTCCAACATCATTGTCAAGAGCATGAAGGGCCCTCCATGTTGATTATGTGGAAGTATTTTAAACATATTTAGAAAGAAAATAGAAATATTAGAAATCTTTCATCTGCTTATCACGGTTGAGAAACTCTGATAGTCCCTTTTCATTTTGACTTGCACAGGTGTTACAAATAGCATTAACAATGGCTCTATTGAAGTGACCCAACAAGCCATGACAGTGTGACAGTGAGCCAGCGTGCACAATACCACGACCCTGAAACTGAAGCAGCTAAATAGAATTCAGCCATCATTAATTGTATTATTTACCAGCTCTTTAGGGGAGAGTGACCACCCAGACATTTTCAGTGGTAGTTAAAGTCTGGAATACATTACGCCTTAACATTAAGAACTAATTCAGAAAAAAACTCAGAATTAAATATTAATTCAAGTAATTAATCATGTGAAATACCAAATATGTAGCTCTATTTTTCTGAACTAAATTTACAGAGTACGAACCTTTTGAGTGATTTGGTGTCACATTTTTTGGGAGCACGATGTCAACAACTCCAGGTCAGGTCCACAGCAATGGACAATGATTTCTTTTGAATAATATCCATTAACTACATAGAATCAAAGATTCTCCCAAGAAGGTCAAAAGTTTGCTTTAATCAAACATGTCAGGGCTAAGAACTCTCTTTCCTCTTGCTCTCACTTTCCTTTCTTCTTCTTCTTCTTCTTTTTTTCTTTGGTGGGAGGGAGATAAAATGTCAAGTTTGGCAATATGTCAAGAGGAACAAAATTCTCAGTCCAATTAATGGTTGATATCACTGCTGAGAGTGAACTACTGGGGACATTCTCGTACAAAATCTAAAGAATATGAGGTATTCCTGCACAGAATCTACACCAAATTTCCAGGCTTCTGTTGGTATGCATCAACACAGAAAATCTTACATTCCGGGTTTTTCGTTTAGTGTTTGATTGAGGCTGATATGAGTGAGGTTCTGCTGTATTTTTCAGGAATATTTAAAAATTCGGACTCATTTGTGAATTGACTACAGTGAAATTAACCCACGGTCCTTCAAAACAAATCCCCTTTATCCACCCTCGGTCTCTCTCTCTCTCTCTCTCTCTCTCTCTCTCTCTCTCTCTCTCTCTCTCTCTCTCTCTCTCTGGGGCTAAAATGGATTCGGCCTCGCTAAAAAAGGGGTGGAGCGGTCTAATTCATCAGAAACAGGTCACACAAACATACACGCAGCCACAACCACACACACACACACGCCTGGCTATTAGATCATTTCTGCAACCACAAAATCCCTTTAATATATTCCCAGTGCTACTTTTGAATATTAATAAATGATCAATTATTAATTTTGCCTTTGGCATGGCAAGATATACAAGTTTTAATTAGTGTACTGTACTCTTTCACAATTAAAAAATAATTGATGTCCATACATTCGGGCATTTTGCTGTGATGGTCTTTCTTGTTGTCGTCAACAGAGGAGGCGGTGAGATGGTGCAGGCACTCTCGCTTCTTCCTTCTTCTCCTTCTTGTCCGCAGTTCAGATGCACTTCGGGCCGAGGCTATCAAGTCCTATTTTGATAAAGCGCAACATCAAAACAAGATAATGAGACAGATTCGGGGCTTTAAAAATGGGGGGGGACTGTAAAAGGAAGAAGGGATGCTGATGAGAAGGAAGCGATTCTGTTTATGCTCCGTTGAGATGATGCTGATATTTAGATGTAGACTCAGACTGGACTGACCTCACCAATCGCCACCAAGATGATTATCAGGACGGCTGGTTTGACTTTTAAATAACATTTTTTTAAAATATGCAGCGTTTGCTATTTCATTTATTTACTAATCAAGAGGAAAATTTCATATTTTAATATTTGTACACATATGAGGTGGCTACATGTCTTTATTTGACCTTTCAGCATTTTTTCATCTCTTTTGCCTTTAAGTGTGCATTTTTCTTGTGTGTGTAAGACGGAGAGTGTGTGTATGTATCCTCTGCATGGTGAAGTGGCAGATGGAAGTGTGAGAAGCAGGAAATCTGCTCCTGTCCATGTCAGTTCTGCTCCACAGAGCTCTGATAACTGAATAATAATCCTCCTAGTCTGTCTGCTGCTCTCTGTGCTCTCGTTTCCTTCCTTCTACATCTTCTGATTGTCTCTTAAACGTTTGTTCTATCCGGGGGTTTCATTTGTGCCAGATCCTGCCTGATCCATCAGATGGAACAATATGCTGCTTATGTAGCAGGTGCGCTCAGTATGGCGTTGTTTGTGGTAACTGTCATGCTTGTGTTGTCCAGTGTGTTCCAGGCACTGTAGTTCTGGTGTGCTTCATGTACCAAATTTTGTTCTACCACATGTCCATTGCTTCAGCTGCTGCATTTCTGTGTTGTATTTTTGAGTTTGAGCCAAAAGTCTCACTCTGTCCTTTCTGTTCCTAATTACGATGTCTATTCTTCCTACTCTCTATTCTGTCCTAGCTGTCTATAGAAGTTTTGCAGTTGTGCCACATTTCCCAGTCTTTCACCAGCTCTCTACAAAATATAGTAAACTAACAGTAAAATACAATACTCAAGTTGATAAAAATGTTCTGAAACAGTATACTGTCATGTCTTTAGAGGAAGACTTTACACTAAAACATTCTAATTTACAATTTCAGTTGAGTCAGGCCACTTTGAGTCATATACTTTAGAAAGCAAACTAATGTTAAAGCCATATTCAGACCAAATCGGGCGCTACAGCGAAAACGCCAGTCCTTCCATTCATTTGAACAAGGGTAGTGCGTTTAGGCTGAGGCGGTGGAGACAGCAGGGGGTGCCGAAAATCACGCCGGTGATCAGACCGGAAGACGCCTAAGTGAAAAAGAACTTTGTTTAACACGTAGCATTGTAGCATTAGGTGTTTACCGTAATATTCCGCTGTTTACCGAGCAACTGTCAAGATGGAAGACAGACTAATCGATCAGTGTTCAACCCTGCCACAAGGGAGTACAAAGGCTTTAATCGCAGTGCAGTCACTAGGCTTGTATTGGTCTTCAAATTGGGATTGCTACAATCAGCATGACCAGGTAGTGACACTCCCACACCTCCGCACAACCCTGCACTAATCGCCCTAACTCCTGGTTTGGTCTGAAAGCAGCCTAATGCTAACATGTCGATACTATAGACACTGTTACTGCTGCAATAGCCTACATGTACAACTATACCTTTGTTGCATTCAGTCAGTCCTATTGAACTAGTAAAGCTGAAAAATGACCATGTGACCATGTTGGATTATCAGAGTGTGTACATTTGGGTGGTCATCATTATAACCTGCCCAGGGACTACGGATGAAAATTAGCTCATTTGCTAACTCCGGCACATTTAAATTGATGTGTAAGCTGAAATGCTGATTAATGTGCATTGTACCTGGTAAATTCTTTCATTCATTCATTCATTAACTGATTAGTATATCACATGAAGTGGAAAAATGAAAATGCAACTGCAAGATGTAGATAATGGAATCCAGGCATAAACTCCACTATACACTAATACATTGCCCTTTAGCCCCTTTAATCTCCTGCTGCTCTGTTTTCTAATTCCCGACCTTCTGGTACAGCTGAACTCTTGGATGAAAATTCACTCTTGCCTCTTATACATCTTTTATAATAGTGTTTAAGGATCGTACAAGTGTTTTTATTCATGCGTTATGTATCTATTTAGTGGTTTGAACTGTCTGGCACAGGTTGCTCTGACACTTGTAGTGCTGGGGTGAGTTCATATGCTGTGGGAAACTCAAACGTCAATGATCGTTTGATTTGTTAAATGAAATGTACTATACAATACACATTCCCTGTCTTGTCTTTTTAACTGAAGAAATGCCAAAATAACATTAGCCTTGTTTTCTGAGCTTCATTTTTTGATATTTTTTTGGACAGCAGCAACGCTTCACAGCTGCCCTTTAACACCTCACATACAGCCACACAGACCGTGTAAAAGTGATGATAAATTGGCCAATGGATGACCAGAAAGAGTAAAGTTTATCATGTGGGCTCCATAGATTCAGTGTGGGTCCTGCAGGAACTGGTGGCGACCATGCTTGTCCTGTGATTCTTTTTGTTTTTACCTTCAGTGAATGAAATTGAGGTGTTGCAGATTCATCATTTTTCCTTTGTCGTTGTTTCTAAATTCAATCTCTCTCTGTAAATGTAGTTCAGCTGAGTTCAGTTTAATTGCATAGACGTTAAGGGATTTCAGAAGTGGGGGGAACACAATGAAATCAGGGGTCAAATAAACAAATGAAAACCACGAAACTCTGTGAATGCTACTACCTGCATTTATACAATTAAAATCAACCTAGATTTACATATGATTGTAATATACTTTCCATAATAATGATAATGTCTAACATTGTCAAACATATTCTTGTTTCATTGATAGAGACCTGATACTTAACGATAGATAAGGTTGTGTTTTATCTTTTCCAAAATGAGCACTGCCATTTACTGTCTTTGATTTATCTTCAATTCCAACATTTTTAGGATAAAAGTATATTAAACATTATTACTGTAAATTAAAATGTTAATTTTTTTTTAAAAACATCCAGAGAAGGTAGCGGTAGTCAAAGCTGCTGCACAATAATAATTGAAGGCGAGCCAGATTAGCATATCTACAATCTTATCAGCTCCAAACTTTTCTCACCTGGATTTGGTCCGCTGGACAGTAAGATGACATTGTTTAGAGAAATGTCCGTGTGAAACTGTATAATTTTGTAAAGTGGGCAATAGTATTAATGGAGAAGTCAGCAGAATGCAAATGAGAAGAAAATATTTACAATAACCATCTGTTACTCTGGTATGGGTGTATGTATGTATGTATGTGTGTGTGTGTGTGTGTAACTTTAGTAGCAGGAGGCCTGCCACCTCCACTGACTGACTAACTGCCATTAACCCCACTTAACTATAAATTCCTATGCTCTTCTTCTCCAATTGAAAAAACAGGGGGAAAAAAGAGTCTTGGGAGTGGAGGGGGAAAAAAAGAAATCCAGAACCAGGGGATTTATGACACAGACACATCCAGGAGAGGAAGAAGAGAGAGGGTAGACAGAAAGAGGAGAGTTTCAGAGACTCGCTAATGGTGTTGGCATGAGACTTGAGGGTTTAATATTGCATGCGGTTGGATTTTTTTTTCTTTTTTGTGCAATTGACCAACATGACATGCCTAACTGTATAAATGGGCTGCTTTATGATGATAAGATCACTGGCTAATAAGATATTTATGTGACACGCTGACGGATCCATCTCCGCCCTTCCCCGTCCTGCCATCTTCACGCCTCGCCGAGCCGGTGAGGATCAAACGCAAATTCTCCAAATGGGGTCGTTAAATGGAGAGGAAATTTAATAAATTAAAACTTTTTTTCAGAGAAGGAGCTAAAAAAGAAAGATGGGAAGGGGGGCGTTAGTCCTGATAAATAGTCCAAGTGACAGAGTGTTTATAATCCTTTTTTTTTTTTTTTCTCGGCTTTTTTGTACTTCAGTCGTCCATTTCGTCTTGCCATCAGCTCCCTCACTCAAGCCCCCTCTGGATATTGACACATGGGTGTCACTTGGGAAAGGTGTCACACTTGTCATATTATAGCTAGTGTTTATCATTATGACAAGGAGCAAAGTTGAAGCAAAATATTACCAAAAGGGATATTAAAAAAATAAATCATACAAGAGAATCATTCAGTGTTCCCATAAGCTGATTGCTTGGTGACCTAGTGCATGTCTGATAATTTGATCATATAACATATTCATCAGCCTTTGCTTTACTTGGTCACTGGAAATGTTCTTGGTGTAAGCAGTTTGTAAGTTTTCAATGGCAAATGATATTACATGCAGGAGCTGTAGCTTATAATGAAGTAAATTCACAGTATTAAGATGTGGACTGAACACTGTAAGATCACCTCATAAAGTGAACCCAAGCTTTGACAACAGTGTACACAATAGTCTGTATGCTCCCTACCCTGCCACGTATCACTGTATATGCTCGTATACAAACATTCTCAGGAGTGGAGATATCCAGAGGGCCCAATTAGCCGGAGACATGGAGAGCGAGAGAGAGAGAAAGAGAGAGAGAGAGCATGTACCACTGTGACAGACTGTGCTCTTTGTCAACTTCCAGCCTTCATGTTTGACTACAGGCCGCCTGTCAGCTCCTGCATGGCATCCATAACAACTCATGTGACATACAGTAGACATGAGCAAATACACACACACACGCGCGCACACATACACTCTGAGTCAACATGGCCATGCTAATTAGCCTAATTCTGGTAATGAAGAGGCCTGACATGCTAACATCTTAGGAGTGATGGTTTTTCGCGAGCAGTGTAAACACAAGTATGACACCCTCTGATCCTTCCTCCCACGCACGCACTCGTTCACACACACAATTCTGGCCGCAATTTAAACTAGCATACACCCCCCCCCACAAACACAAAAATACCTCCCACACAGCCACCAGCAGCTCTGTGTTCATTGGCATGGCGACGAGCACATCTGGCTGTATGGCCACCCAATGGAATTCACACCTTAAAATGCGAAGGATTCACAGCATAAACACATATATTTCTGCACAGTTCACAGCTCTATCTGTGACACAATGGGAAAAAAGCATGTTTCTAAGGACTCATCCACACTAAACATAAGAATATTGGTGCAGTTCAACTGAAAATTTGGGTAACACTTTATTATACAGCCCACGATTTACGGGATCAGGTACCAATAAAATATTTACCAGTTCCTTCTGGTACTTAAATGTAGGTACAGTGGACTATATAATTATATAGTATAATATATAATTATATAGTATATAATTTATATACTATAAGTATTTTTGTAAATACTGGGTATACCTACAGAGTACAGTGCTGGGAAACAAAACTGAAGTTTGAGAAAATGGTGTTAACAGCACTGGTATTCTGCAGAACCTATATAATAATTACAGCGGAACATATTTAACAGTTACGATATGCTACCAAAACAGCAGGGGTACAAAAAGATAATAAAAGGGGCTTTTGGAAAATCTCTCAAAACTTATAAAATATATTGGTTACGTTACCAAAATTCCACCAATGCTCGGCTACAGCAGTATAGCCTTGGGGTTGGAAGCACTTGGAATAATGAGGGAGTTCTCCAGTCATTTATGGAGTACAGCAATGTTGTCAAGTGAAACACTAGCCCACTGCATAGGCAATTTAGCCAACCAGCTTATGGTCTTTGGAATGACTACAGTACAATAAAAACAAATACTTTTGCCCTTTGCTCATGGCAGTTATGTATTACTTTATAGGATGTGCAGAACATCCGTGTTGCTAACACCATTATCCCCAAACTTCAGTTTTGTTTTGTTTCCCAGAACTGTGCCCCATAGGTACCCAGAATATACCAAAATTGTATCTGTTTAATTATTACTCCCTTGTTCCCCATAGCCTTATCTTCCACTGTACCTTCATTTAAGTACCAGTAGGAACCAGTAAATATTTTATTAGTACCAGATTCATACTCATTTGATAATATTGGAGCTTTTTCTGAACCCAGGTGTAAACCAGGAACCCAATTCCACCAGTGCAATGTGGTGGAAGATCATCAATTCCCATAAAACTGTAGTCTGAATGGAAACAGTTACTCCTGCTTGAATAAATCCATGTGTGTGTCATATCATTGCTGGCACTCTTGCATTGTTAATCACAACATAAAATACCTCATCAAGGACAGCATTCAATCCTAGCTTGGCACCACATGCATCTTCAATATATCACCTTATATTTAGAGTTGGGTTCTGCCAGTTCCATCCTGGTTTCTGGTGGCAAAATAGGTTAAGCTCCAACACTAACGAATCTCTTATCAAACCTTAAATCTCTCCTCACTCTTTTAGATTAGGAACAGTTGATGGAAAACATTCAGGAAGCAGGCTTGACATGATTGCATCAGCTGCAGCTAATTACACCAATTATGCAACAACTAAAATATAACACTTGCTATTGTGGCAAGGGTTAAATGGGTGTAAATAGGGGGTTAAAATCATAAATAGTTAAATGCATTTGAACCAGATGAAAACCAACTATGCCACCTAGTTATGTTCTACAGAGCCTAGGATCTCCAGTGATTTCATGCACACAGGTTCTTTACCTCGGGGGAGAGAATTGTGTATACCCAAGAACACTGAGACTAATTCGGTTTAAAAGCTAATTTAAAATACTATTTAAAAATACAAAGAATGTAGAAAATAGATGCAATTATTTATAATGCATGATAAAATTTAAAACAGGAGACAAAATTACTAAAAGTTAATTTAACGATTAAAATTCAGGAAGCAAGAGTGAGTATTTCAAATAAAACTTAAAATGTCCTTGACTCGAGTGTCTGTGTAGGCTAGCCAGCTTTCCAGTCCACTGCGGCCCTTGTTCTCCCCTGAGCCACGGTCCTCTCCCTCTTGTCCGTCTAGCCTACCCGAGGATACACAGTCGGGAAGAGCTACCCACTCTGCTCGGCGTCTCTGTGTCGTGCTCATAGCACTCTGGCCTTCTGTTGTTGTCTGCTCGCTGGCTGTAATCTGCTCCTATCGGTGGTTGGTGGCTTGCTTCCCTTCCTCCTTCTTGCGGCTTCCTTGCTGCTAACGCTGTGCTCTGTCCTCTTACACTCCCTTCACTCTCTCACTCTGTCTGGCAGTCTGGGGGGAATGACATCAGGTTTTGGAGCCTGGGGAGTGCCACCCGACCTGTGGTTTCTTGTTGCCTAGGTGTGGCAGCACTGCTGAGCTCTCTCCTCTTTTTCCCCATGAATTTGCCAAGGTGATTGGTTTAGAACTGCTCCCTAGCTCCTTCATTCTCTTGTTGTTGTTGTTTGGACACCATCTTTCATGCTGCTGCTAACAGGTCCATCTCTCCAGCTGCTCCATAGGACCGTTGTCTCCTGCAGGGATTGGTGCCTACTGGTTTGAACATTAAGTGCCCAGGTGCTGGTAATCTGTGGATTAATCAGGGAGCACAGGCAGATCAACAAAATAATGCAAAGAAAAGCATAAAGCAAAACTAGCATGCAAAGCAAAACCACAACAAGAAAATGAAATGTGCATGCAAATAATAAAACCCCACAAAATCAAAACAAAACAAATACACAAATATTCCAACTAACAATAACTTAATAAATGTCTGCCATGTGGCACTAATCCTAAAAGATTCAATGAGGAATTCGGAAGGATCTGGATTCAATAAGTGGATGCGATACTGGGTTCAGCCATAAATAGCGGTACACAGCTGCACTTTGATGATGAACGTTTTTTGCAAAGGTAGCCTATCAGCAATGTTTCCAAAAGAGATTATAAAAGCATGCCATGCTCACATTTACATGACAAATTGATAACTGTTGTGTAGTACCATATCCGAGACTGTCAGGGTATGTAAACAATAATGCTAGTCTGCTAGTAAGAACCATAGACTGTATATAAAGAAGGACGACATGACAGCTCCCCAAAGTGAAGCCAAAAACATACCAATCGTCCCCCAGTGGCTGGCTGCAGTATAGGTCATAAACCCCGCCCCCTCAAAGTACACCGAAAAATCAAAGTACATGTCAAATAAAATTTTCCCAAAGATGGTTTCTGTCTGTCTCATAGGTAGTTCTTATCACGCTGATGTTTGTTCAAGTGTTCATTTTCATTGTTCAATGTTTGGTTTTAATTAGTTATTTGATGCTATTAAAAGGGGGTGAGAGGGCAAGATTGACAACTGTGGGTGTGCTGATGATTGGTTCAGGTGGGTGTATGGGCGGGAACTCGACACCCCGGCTCCACCGCGGGTCACTTCTGTGCAGACTCTGGCTCCAAATGACGTCACCAGCTCCCGTATCCGGGACATTTTGTCGTCCATCTTTATATACTGTCTATGGTAAGAACTCACAAAACATGCTAACTCTCTAACTGGTGTAGAGTTCCTACCACTGCTTTGTCAAAGAGTGTGCTTTTGAGGAAAAAATGTGATAAAGTAACTGTGTGATAAAACCCGTAGAAGAATCAAAAATATCAAAATATCCGTTCTCACAAGACTTGATCAAGACATGAATGACCACAAATGACCACAATAATGAGGTTGTGGCTTGCTGTGCGCACACTGACCATCACAGTACATTTTACATGAGCATGTGAAGGTTTCATTAGATCAGAGCATGAACTCATTCAAGAACATAGAAAGGTAGTTTGTCAGGGCAAAGGCACCTGTTCTAGTTTTTCCTCTCAACACACACGTACACACGTGCACAAACAAACACACATACTCCTTCACACACCCTCTCTTTAAATCTCTGAGGAGCTGCCTGTGTACTCTATATTTATTATCCAGGGTGGCACTGTTGATAGATGAGATACCTACTCAATTACAAGGGCACAACATTGCCTTTCCAAGCTGATAGGGTGAAAAACTGGCCCCTTTCTTCTTCCCTTCGTTTTTTTTTTCTTTCCCTCCATCCAGAAGGGTGATATACAACAATGTTGGGGGATACATCTCGCCGACACACTGAAACGCCCTGCACCCTGAAAGCCCATCACCATACAAAAGGACAGACATGAATGGGTCGAATGGTAGAAGCAGTGGCTTCCTTCAGCGTGGTAACCGTCTAGGAGGGATTTCTTGCTGCTGTGTTCGTAGTCGTAGACGGCATAGTATATGAACAAACATGGCATACACGCACAAACACACACAGACACAAGCATGGACAGAGTGCAGCAGCAGCCAAGGGGCCCACAGCGGCATTAATCTCCATCCAGCTGAGATTTGTGAAGCCGGGAGATTGAGAGGAGGCCGATGATGCCGGCTGTGTCAAGGTGGACATCTTGGAAGCATGATGTTGAGCTATGTTCCTGCAGCCGGCCGGGGGTGAGGCATCGACATATAAAATGGTAGTAAATTTGCATTAGGCTCAATCCATCATCATAGGATGGGGGAGAGGGAGGCAGGGGGGACAGATTGGGAGAGACAGAGAAAGAGGCAAAGAGAGAGGCTGTGGAAAAGCAGGATAAAAAGGAGGGAGGAGGAGGAAGGCATTGGAGGTGGTGCGACACTGAGAAGGCTGATCCACTGTATGCTGCGGTGAGGCCAGCCCTCTCCTCCTCTCTGACAGATTCCTATTTAAGTGACTGTGAATGCAACAATTCCACAAATAATTTGTCAAGCCGTGTACAGCTGAACTGGCTCTGAACCCGGCTCTCTCTCCTCCCACTCTCTTGCTCTCTCACTCCCTTGCCAGCTACACACACACACCCACAGAAGCAAAAACCTATATGAAAATGTGCATAGTTGTATGTAAACATACACAAAGTAGTCCCTCATTGTCCCTTTGCTCTATTCAAATTAGGTTATTTTTTATGTTTAGTCCATATACTGTGTTTATAATGTACATGTAATGAAATTCATAGAAGATAGATTTGCCTGAATGCAAGGGGTTTCCTGATCTGGGTCCGGGCTGGGCCCAACAGAATCCCAATTTTGTGATTTAACCACATGACAAATTAAAGAAAAAGAAGGAAAGAAAATGAGAAAAATACATGCAGGTGCTTCCATATAGGGCATGAGGGGTCACTGAATAGATTGATGAGTATGAAAATGACGTGAATGACATGATTTGGCATCAGATTCACCAGATTTCAACCCAGTTGAATACCAATAGGTGGCGAGGGTCCATGTGACATACATTTCTTCACCTGCCCGTATCTGTGAGTGTCCCTGCAGATAGAAACCTTACTGGACTGATTTCGTATGTTTAGGGGCATGGACAAACGTACAAGCAGAGGTGAATGAGGGTAATAACGTTGTTTTATTCGTACATATAACCTCAGTGGCACTCTTCCATCAAAGCAGTGATCTATCAGGAACAGGCTGGTGAAGCATGTCCCTTATCTGTCCCCGTCAGCGGGGGCATTACTCACCCAGCAAGTTTTGTATGGGACAAGCTGGGTTGGTGGGGGAGGTGGGAGTCCAGTGTTGTCAGGCCAAATTGGTGATCAATCACCACATCAANNCACACACACACACACACACACACCGTCATGCTAATTACATGCATAACAATAGAGCAGGAGAAAGGGAAAGATAAATGAGGGTGAAATATTTTTGAAATGACAAGTGAAAGAAAAAAATTAAAGTAAGGGGTGATTTCACACTGTACTGATGATGTTTATTCAATAGATATTTTACACCATATGGTGGGTGCCTGGAAAGGTGGGATATGAACAGGAGAGAGAGATTTGAGGGGAAATGGAGAAAAAGGCCTTAAGCAATGACTTCAGAGGGCATAGCAGAAAAGGGAAAAAAGTGTTCATTCATCATTATTGTCATGGGCTTTGGCAAATGATAATAATTTGTCTTCATCCCTATTTTTAGACAATGAGCCACAATAGCCATTTGGGCCAGATGGGAAAGAGGACCTGTGTGAGCAATACGCTACATTTTGTTTGATGTCCTTTTCTATGGAATTTCTTAATTAGGACTCTCTGCCACCAGTGTCTGTTTCTGGACAATTATTTTAAACATGCATGCAGTTCAATGACACATTTAGATGTATGGGTCAATACATAGGGTATGTAGACTCTCATTTTTTTATATACATGGACTATTTACAAGGCATATTTATATAGATTATGTGCTTGATTTCTCACCATCCAAATGTGCAATTTAATAGAAATAAAAAGGAAACTGAATGATAGTTGTCAATCATGTTGCTGTAAGCAGATACATGAGAGAGTCAGTGGATGAATCAGTGAGTAAATGAATGGCTAGGAACAATTGTACAAATGACATAAGTTAAAAACAGCAATTCACAAAACCACCAATACCTATAGTAATTGAGTCCCTGGGGCAAACTGATTTCCCCAAAGCATATAGCATACCAATAAACAAACAGCTATGATAGACAGAAGAAAAATGTTGGCATGGGACATGGAGGCATTATTAAAAGTCAGGAGGTGTGTTGTGTGTGTGCTACATGAAGGCCCTGATGTGTTTGTCCCTGCTGAGCCTGTAGGGAGGTCACGGTGTGAACTAGGAGCGATGAAGATAAATAGGAGTAGAGCAGGACATAAGGAGGAGGTATAATTGACATCTAACGTGCATGGTAACCCTGTGACTCGCAGGCCACAGCATCAACACACACTGCTGTATTTGACCTGGCTATAGATGCTTTGTGAACACTGCAATTACATCACCACTGCTACCATAGCACTATACTAATGGACTCCATGTTCTACTGATGCAAAAGACATGAGCATTTAGACATATTTGATATATATGAATACAATTGAAGTTAAATATGAATAGATTTGTTGAATACATTCAAGTAATTATTTGTTAAAGTAGAATTAAGTATCCCTCTGCTACTCCCCATCACATTAATGCTGTTACTGTACATTGGTGATCCATTCACATATTTTCTTGCAGCCCCAGTACATTAATGATATACAATTGCAGAAATAACCTATGACCTTTGTGAAAACCCAATGGAAACAAAATGTTGGACAGGTAATCTAACAAACCGTAACACATTTTTGAAGACATGTCCTTTCTCGCTTCAACAAAAATGTCACTAAAATATATAGTATATCCATTTTTTTGTTTCTTTGAAATCATTATTATAAAAGTCAAATATAAAAATGGCACGAGAGGCAAAAACATGATACGATATGATCTGGAAGCTTTCTCGTTCACGTCACGTGGGACTTCACATCAATATCACAGTTATATTTATCACTGGGGAACTTCATGAAAATCTCCAGTTCATCCAACTTTCCCCTAAATAATACAGAAGCACCTGAAAAACCAACATGGATGTCAACCAAAATCCGTCATTCAAGGTAATTCAATGTTAATATGGCTGTATTGACCTTCACACAATCAACTCTGCAATTATACAGTCATCTTGAGTTGCTGTAAACTTGAGAATCTTTCTTAATGCTATCTTCTGTCTTCTTTTTTTAAACTTTTTTTTAACAAACTTTTAACTATAGTTCACACTAAGGATTATTTCTCTGAAACCTGAAACGGTACTGGGTGTTTTCATTACGCTGCTTGTCTGAAATCTGAGTTGATCATTCTGAATTAAAAGCACTGGCAGTTGAGCATTAGGGAGGCTGTTTCCATCTGTGTTGATGGGGAGCATATGGTGACAACAAAAGACAAACTCTGGTCAACAATAGCCAAGTTACTGATACAAAGTTAATACCCTCCCCCCCTTAAGTATTATTAACCATTGGTATCAGTTGGATTGTTTAGCAGGATTAGTGTGGTTCAGTGTAATCAGATTGGAGTCATAACAGTGAGAGTGAAATAGCATGCACATTCTCTATCCTCCTGTTGTTGATATTAAACTGCAATGATTTCATTTTGAAATGAATGAAGAGTACTTTTACAGGGTGGTTCAATGACAATTGTTCACTCAGATCAGACTTTAAGCTGCTTTACAAGTTTGTAAGTCACCTTTAAGGTGCTACGGTAAACTACAAAATTGCAAATGGGCCCTCCCCTTCATACTTGTCTGATCTCCTTATTCCTCTCAGAATACAGGGCTCATATTATGTCCCCAGAGTTAAAAAGAAGTCAGCTGGCTGCAGGGCCTTTTCCTATGGTGCCCCCTTCCTCTAGAATGGCCTCACTGTTGATATCAGACAGTCTGACTCTGTTGAGGCCTTTAAATCCAAACTTAAAACTCTTCTTTTCACCTTAACTTTCAGCTAGTCACTTATTTCTGATTACCTTGTACCTGTTACCATTATCCTTCCAGCGGGTTGGTCTCAGTCTCAATGAATCTATTATTGTAAACTTTCTGAAAGCGACTGCATCTCTCTAACCCTCTGTTTGTTTGTGT
This sequence comes from Maccullochella peelii, assembly GCA_002120245.1. Taxonomy (NCBI): domain Eukaryota; kingdom Metazoa; phylum Chordata; class Actinopteri; order Centrarchiformes; family Percichthyidae; genus Maccullochella; species Maccullochella peelii. The sequence continues at coordinate 81,795 of LKNJ01000786.1, forward strand.
CTCACAAGCCCAGCTGTGTGCCTATCTCTCTCTCTCTCTCTCTCTCCCTAGTTTCTCCTCCTTGTCCTCTCTTTTCTCATTCAGGCTTCTCTGTGCTGGACCATTGGCCGTTCTGGGACCACTCTCTCTCCCCTGGCTGTTGTTGCCTCATTCCAAATGTTTGGATCTGGATCTTCGGCCTCCAGGAGATTCAGCATGTCTTCTCTCTCTCTTATTTGCATGTTGTCCTTGTCTCTCTCTCTCTCCCTCTGTGTTTGTCTGTTCCTTTCTCCTGTCTGTGTGAATGGTGTGCTTGAGCTTTGGGTCTTGTGTGTTTGTGTAGTCTGTCCTCTTCCAGGTCTCCATGATGGAGAGCAGGTCCTGTAGCTCAGGTCCTATCTGTATGGCGACACCTGAAGTTGCTCGACGTCCTCCCGGATCCATTCTTCATATACAGTCTGTTACAATCTATTTATAATTTGGTCATCATGACTGTCCATACTATAATTTTATGATGTTGGTCTATTCCTCCTCTGTTTCTCTGTTTTGTTTCTTCCATTTTTCCCTGTTTAAAAGGGTGTTTTGAGGAGTTTTTCATTATCCAAATAATGGTCTAAGAATAGAGGGTGTCGTATACTATACAGATTGTAGAGCCTTTTGAGGCAAATTTGTCATTTGTGGTATTGGGCTATATAAATAAAAAATTACTTGACTTAAACAATCGATTAATAAAGCCATTGTCCAGTACAGACAAGATTGTCGACTGAACTAGCTATTAAATATCAACAGTGTATATTTGTCTAAAAAGTGTTTTCTTTAGTTTAATGTTGAAAAAAAGACTACAGATAATACAATCGACAATAATAATTCTCTGTATACTCCTCAACAGCGGTTAATTCCTCACGTTGCAATTGAAACACCAAGGCCAATTGTTCCCCACTGAACACAAATCCATCCTCCCTCCACGCTATAAGAGTGACATATCCTCTGTATCCCACCCCTCTCTCTCCCTCTCTCTGTCTCTGTCCGTTTCTCTCTCCTCCAACATTATCCTATCGGCTGTATCGCTCTGACCAGTAATTTATAGCACCTCCACTGTAGTCTCCCATTCCAGGGATGTACCAAGGGCTCTTAAGACACTATTGATTTTTATTTGATTAAACGTCTTGCTGGTTTGCAGCAAATTAGCAAGAGTTTAATCAAATTACAATCGATATCTACTTAATAATCCCCAAACACACACCTCGCACAAACTAAGGTAAAATTCACAAGTGAATAATAGGGAGGAAAGAGTCAGGATGAAATGACCGTGTTTCCATGGCTATAGGGTGCTTGCATGTTAAATAGTGGACCTGTGTGGAAATTTATGTTTGGTTCCATAATAGTGTGTGCAGTTTTTGTTGTGTATATTACAAAAATAAGTACACATCAGCTCATGTTTTATTATGTTCAGTTTTTCAGCCATAAAGTGCTCTGGTTGATCAGTTCCTCCTATATACAAGTGAAATCTGGATGCAAGCACAAATAAGGATTTTCAAAACCCAATCTGCAACATTTGTTATAGGTTAAAAATGTCATTTTCAAAAGGGAACATAGCACCACTTGTGATAACAGTAAAAGAGTAAATACAGTGGGGTAGATAGGTGTACAAATTGGCCAGAACTTGCTGTAGGGCAGCTGTACCAACCAGACAGCCACCCTATCAAAAATTAGTGCACTGTGATACAATTAGGGGTGCAATTTACAATTATTTTTGTTATCAAGTGATCTGTCTTTTTTTTTTCTCACTTAATCCATTAATCAGTGGGTCCAGAAATTGTCAGAAAATGGCCAAAAAATCCTATCCCAGTTTCTCAGAATCCAAGGTGTCATCTTCAGGTGTCTTGTTTTGTCCAACCACCAGTCAAACCCCCACATATATTCAATGTACAATGGTATAAGAATAAGGAAAACAGCAAATATTCATATTGGGGCAGCTGGAAAAAGAATGTTTGCATTTTTGCTTTAAAAAAAGACTAAAAAAGATAATCAGTTATCAAAATTGTTGCCTATTAAATTCCTGTTTCCTGATTAACTAATCAATTAATTGAGTAATCGTTGCAGCTCTAGATGCAATACGCTTAAGTGTTATGTCTATATAGACTATATAAGATATACATAACACTTTTACATGTGACGGACGTCACAATATTAATAGTATAGTTAAACAGCAAAGTGCATACACTATGATTCAAGACATCTCACATGTTCTACTGATAGAAATCACATGTGGAACCACACACACACACACACACAGAAAAAAACTTAGATGTGCACACCCACCCCACTATGAAAGCCCCTCTAGACATCAATCATTTTTATTGGCCATCTGTGAGAAGGCCTTTTTGAAACAGTGAAGTATCACTTTCGACATCACTACTGAAATAGTACAGGGTGAGAGGCAGTGACTGATGTTTTGGTGTCGGCTGATATATGCCACTGTTCTCTACAAAAGCCATGTGGTTGTATTATTTTACTCTACCAAATACCAAATATTACAGACATTATCAAACCCTGTCGTTTGACATGCTTTTTTCTCTTTTGCAAGGTGAATATTGAATTTTCTAAATGACCTGCTTCTATTGTGGTTATAGGTCAGGGTTTCAGCAACTGGACTGTGTGGTTAGCCACATGTAGAAAAGACAGAATTTGCTTTATAAAATCCAAGCAGAGCTTATTGCCCCTGACAAACCCTGTGTGTGTGTGTGCATGTGTGCATTTGAGGGTCTTGGCCCTTAAAAGAGTCAATACTACCAAAATCCTAGCGAACATAGACACTCACCCTTAATTCACTGGATACAACATGACCAAACCTGCCTTGTGAATATGTGGGAAAGTCCAAGATCTCTGGAAACTTTAGATTGTGTTGATACATACAAACCGAAAAGGGACTTCCTCATCACAGAACAACAGCATTCAAGGCACATACATTAGGTAATGTATTTTCAGGCTTACAAATCTACATGATAATAATAATAATAATAAAATAATAATTATAATAATTATAATAATCTTCCTCAAAAATCCCTTCATTAAGTCTTGTGCCCTTTTTGTCTTTTTAAAAATATCAGATAACTGCTTTCCTGTATTTCCCCTGCTTCCTCACTGCTCTGCTCTGCCACAACTCTCCAGTGTCATACCAGTTCATAAACCCATATTTGTTTCTTATAGCTGGTAAACACCATTTATCATAATCCCTAAGATTTCAACAAAAGCTGCCTTCAAAGTAATGAAGGTTCGATGTAATTAATTAAACGTGCATGGCCCATTCCAAGCACTCTTAATGGAAATGGAGAATATTGATATCGCAATCGACAGATATTATAACGTGTTTCAAATTTGATTTCAGCCCTTGTTTTTTGTAATTATCGTGCAATCATGTGGTATAATGTGCATTTATCACTTGGCTCGCATTTGCCAGATTTGTAGGCCTGAAGGTAATCATTTCACCCCTCACCCTCAACCCCATGTTCCTGATGATCCAAATGCGGATCAGAATGTTTGTCAAATGTACTATAATTTGTTGCAGAGGTAATGCATCGAATTGTCTTTGCTGATGTTTTCAAGTTATGAAATAAAAAGAGTTCTGAATAACATTGAGCATGGACAACAAAACCCATTTTTAACAATGCCTTTATTAAGCACCTTTGATCGTGTATAAACACATGTCTCAAAATAAGAGCAACCATTACCTTCATCTCTCACATCAAGCTTAGAGGCTAACACTGAACCTTAAACTGGTAAGAGTAAAAAGGATAGAGAGGAAAGTGCAGAAGGGACAGCACAAGCTTTCCTGGTTATATTTCCCCCCTCTTATTTTCTTCATTCCTCAGCAACAGACAAAGCCAACCTCAATTTGTGTCAAGTGCCGTTTTAAGACCTTGGGATTAAAGCTATAAAGTGGCGTCTGTCAGGGTCTTTGACGCCCTGGGGCCCCCCTCTAACATCTGAGCGCCAACGTGCTGTTGTTCGGTATCATCTCCCATCATATCATGTCAGCGGTGAGGAGATGAGCCTATGAGACAGGCAGCCGTCACAGGAGCTGACAGGGCTGATTCACGTCAAGAGCGCTTCATCCACAGCTGGGGTCGATCGAAGCTGACTCCACGCCTCTCTCAGCCAAAAGTAGGTATCCATCCCAATGTGCATCACACAAGTGTTGTGGGGGGCTGAGAGACTGATGCTTGGCAGTTTATGATGAAGACAGGATGATGTTTAAGAGTCTTGGTGATCAGGGTTGAGACAAGAAGGGAAATGGAAAAGAAAAACTCTTATGTTTGATATCTTATGCCACACAGAAAATAGGGGCTGATGTCTGCTCCAATGATTAAGAGAAGTAGATGTTCACTACCAATTTGATCCAGGAACAACAGGATATAGGCACCATGGAGCTGAAATACCATACAATTAATGATAATGCATATAGAAGGTAACATGTCATTCCCATTTTGACAATGTACATTATATGGTGGAAAAAGTCAGGTTGATCTATGTGACATTAGCAAGATATTTAGGGGCTGATTTTTATACACACAAAAAAGTACAAGCAGAATCTATGGAAGACCACAGATTTCTTTGTAGAACTTTGCTACACAATGCTGTTTTTGAACATTAGTGCATTTACTGAATATTCAGACAAAGAAAAATAACTCATTTCCTTCTTGTCTTTAGTTTACCTCTCCATCACCACAGAGAGAAATGCTGATTTTTAGGATTACAAAGACACTTAAATTAAAAGAAAGTAAAAATTAAAGTTAGATAGATGCCTGGTTCACATTGTAGATCTTCATTGCTGATCTGAATTGATGCTTCTTTTGGATCACTGTCAAAATGAGTTATTCTACTCCTTTACTCTGTATACATACTAGTTTCATAGTAAGAGAACAGATGGCCATTGGCTCAATCAATGCTGTGTTTGTGTGACAGCTCAGCCTCTGATTGACCAAGAACTCCAGTTCTTTGTGTTATTTTATTCCAGTTTCTCTTCTTTTTTTCTCAGTATGTTCATGAAGTATAGGCATAAGGTCTTGAGATAAGCCCAAATGTTTCACTCAAGTTAAAACATTTTCAACTCACACTGAGGCATCTTCACCTCAATTTGTGACACGCAGGCTAAACTTGCGTCCATTTGCCTCCGCTACCCCAAAACTTCTCCTAATGGAATGGATTAAATGCAGAGAATGAATTTCCCAACGAGGATCAATACAGGATAACTTGAAAATTTGTTTTGCCTTCAGTCTGACTACACCCTAATAGTCCTCCACATCCACACTGACTAGACCTCTAGTGCTCCTTGGTCGTCACAAAACTCTATGGCCCAGAAAGTAACTAGAGAATAAGGGAGATGTCCACTTTGCAAACTTTGGGTGTGCAGGGGCTTTAAAAGTTCTTCTGTACTATTGTTGCGGCTCCACACCAGAAATGATAAGCTGCAACTTCAGGGAACTTTTTATTTCTGTCAACACTTGCTTGAAATCATCTGATCTGTGTCTTCTGTAACAGAATCTAATTTGGGGAGCTTTGAGCTACAGTGTGAACGGAGCCTTATGAGACAGAGAGAAAGACTGACATACGACAACGGCCCCTATAGCAGCTGTCACCGAATCACTTCCTCCTTCTGTTTTTCACCACTCCTATCTCTTTTCTTTTCTCTCAGTGTGTCTGCTGGCCTGCCTCTCCTTATCACTCAAGGGTCTGCTAATTCACCAGCAAGGTTGCACTGATAAGCCTCTCTCTCTCTCTCTCTCTGTAGATGGACAGGTCCCAGTGTCCTCTAACATGTGTCTGTCTGGATGTGATGGTGACACGGGGACCCAAGGGTGACAGCCCAGCTTGGCCTTGAATTAAGGAGCATTACAGATACGCTGATAAAGTGACACTGTCAGTGGTGGAGAAGGAAAGTGAATAAAAATGGGAGAGATGGGCTGGAGAAGTGGAGAGCAGTCTGTTGGAGGAGGGAGAAGAAGGAAAGGAAAGGAAACACTGTATGTCTGTGACTGACTGGCCACAAAGAGAGCACATTGAGTATGTTAATTCAAACTCCTTTCTCTAAAGTATATCAATATTTTCTTCTTCTTCCTCCTCCTAGTAGCGGACTACAAGACCAAATACTCTAGGTGTTTGTGTGTGTGTGTGTGTGTGTGTGTTTCACTGTGTGAGCTTGCAAGAAAGAAAGCCTGCATGTGTTTTTATGTGCCTGGGAGCATGTCTGTGTCTGTGACAACAGCCTGAGGTGTTTTGTGTGTATTGTCTTAGAAATGGTTAGTGTGTGTGTGTGGTAAGAGACTCCTCAGGAATAGCATAGGCTCTTTTCTGCCGTTTCCTTTCTGTTTCCATCATTTAACTGGAATAAGGTCTGTCTCAAGGTCACTGGCCTCTGTTACCCAGCAGCACCTGAATACAATAACAGAAGGTCTATTTTATGCCGGAAGCCCACTAAAAAGAGATTTTAATGCTATTGTTAGGAGAGGAAACCTACTAATACTTCTACTAATGAATCAGGAAGACTATCTTTATGCCTCATTCATTCACNCCCCCCCCCCTCTCTTCCTGCTTCTCGTAATCAGCTGATTATGGGTGTTTACTGTCTCACTTACCCAACCAGCATTCGCCACGATCTCCATCAGCCAATCATATTGCTGCTGTCAGACTTTAAATCTGTTCTCCTCTCGCTTCCTGTCAGCTGTCATTTCAGTGCGGAATTGTTGCGACCCTCCTCCACCCCATTCACCTCAAGTTCACCACATTCAGTTTCCGGGGTCGAGCTCATCAGAAGTCCACTCCTCATCACACCCAGATCTTCAGCCATTTTAATGGGCTAATACTTTCCCTAAAGGGTTATGTACCCTAACACCAGAGTTATGATTAATTATGTAAAATCACATGCAGAGAGTTTGTGACTGGAAGGTCCTAAGTTTGAATTCCAAAATGAGTTACACTGAGTGACATTGTTCATGCTGCTCAGCTGCTCCTTAGGACAGTACTAAACCTTCAGTTAAGCTCAAGAGTCAATAGAAATAGACTGTATATGTATCGACAGCTTCCATAGGCATAAACATGTGTAACTTTGGTACAGATGTGAGGTACGGCATTGGCGAAAAGAGCACAGATGCTCAATCTGAATAAATAAAGGTAAAAAAAGTCCCTACAATACACTTCAAATTTGCTACTTATTCACAAACACAGACCCTTTTTGACACAGGCAAGATGTTACACACACTGCAATGATGTATACATGCATGCTCTCTACATGCACATCCTCTCATACAACTGTAATTCACATTTCTGGCTGGAGCAATCAGATCACCATTCTCATGCAAAGGTAACATTTGCCTTTATAATGGCTTTCTGCCTTTTCCATTATTTTATTGGGAAGCCAAGGCTCCTCTCGTCATTGTGTAGATATATAGGTTAACGTCGCTGTGGCATTTTAGCAAAAGGCCACCCTGAGTACCCCTTTGCCCCGGTATGAATAACTGATATCAAACTTCAAGACACTGCACAGCAGAATTCACTGCTAATGTAGGATACATGGAAAAGATAATGTTTTTCAGATTGTCTACGTATGTAAATTGTAGAAAATAATTCAACCACAAGTTCTGACAATTAATGGCTTCTGAATTACAAATATAAAGACAATATAAAATGTAAACATCACAAAAGCCTTAACCCTAAAACACTTTTTGGTGCTATGACTGATGGAAATGAATGAATTTATTGTTGGTCAATTCTATAATCATGATGTAAAAGTCCATCATTTGTCCATGACATACAGAGTGAGTGGCTTCCATGACTTTAAAGTGTGCTTCCCTCCTCACTGGTGTGAAGAGTCTGGTTTGTAATACAGTTGATAGGAAATACATCTAGTGCAACTAATGTCCAATCAATGATTTGTCAGGAAGTTGTCATATTAAGTACATACTTGTAATCTTTGCAGAATCTGACCGCGTCTCACATGTACCATAAATGTTTTACAGATTATGTGTATGTGATCAGAAACAGGTCTAACTAACTAATAGCTAAGTAGAAAGTTAAGGGAAATGTACACTCTGCACAACTGTGAAATGTTTGTGAATTCCAACCCTATATCCTCGAAATGACGCTTATATACTACAGATTTGTTTTGCCATTTCAGGGAAACATAATGACCGCCTGGATTATGTTCAGTGGTATTGTTTTTTTTTTAGTTAACATGCAGGGAGGCATTCATGGCAGATGTAAAAGGACTTTGATACTGGAGATTGGAGTTCACGTCCTCAGTCTTGCATGTGGTTAGGTTTAGGCAACAGAAGCACTTCGGTTAAGGTCAGGGAAAGCTCTTGGTACCAGTTTAATGTTAATGAAATACACTACAATAAGGCCTTATGAAATTTAAGTGAAAGCATTTTAGATATGAGCTTTGTTTTGCTCAAAACAAGCAAATTTGGCTGCCAGCGCAGTAAGTGGTTTTCACTTTAAAGAACTCTCTAAAATCTAAGTCAGGATATCCAGTTACCAGTCTTAAAACACGATCAACCTACTTAAAATAAGATTAGTGCTATTGTTGTTTCTACATTCCTTTAAAAATGATTTTTATACGTTTTATTGGTGCAAGGGGCAGTAAATATAAACAAACAGTGGTAGCAACATTCAATACATAGGAATAGACAGAGAAAGGAATATTGACATATTAAAACAAAAAAAAAAGGGCTTCTTAGATATAAAAGGATATCGTCTGCATATAAACTGATTTTGTGGTGAAAGTGTTTTGTTTGTATACCTGTTATGGCAAATGGATGCTGCAAGATGCTTGTTAAAGAAGCGAAAAGTAACGGAGATAACAAAATTTCACACAGGCAATACCTGTATAGAGCCGGCCAAAATCTCAGATCCCGGAGATAATAGTACAGTGTAATAATAATAAGATCCCAGAATGTCTTCTGTCTCATGAAATTTTTGCCAAAACATTAGAGTAATCATTAAGATATTACAACCATGCTACCAGTTTTTGGCGGCACCTGGATGTTGCTTGATGTTTCCCGGGATCGATATTCTTTACATGAGTTTGCACTCAAGAATGAGAGACAAAGTTCCACTATAGCCTATATGTCATGGACAGACAGTGTGTTGTTAGTGGTATTGAAGAGTATAGGACCACACCAGCATGTAACCGCACAAAGTGACATTTGCAGGTACGTTAACATGCTGTTTAATGTGCCGCAGGTGAGCAGCTAATTAGCTATCTAGCCTGTAAACTGACGTTAGCAATGCATATTTCCCAGGTGAATGTTTTTGAATTCATGCTGGAGATGATGGATGATTGTCATTGTCCAAATATTTATGCCCTAAACACTTCAATCTACACAGTGTTTTAATTTGCGGCTCATTTCTTCAAATTGAGACCATGTTGCATATTTCATGAGTGACCTTTTAGTCCAACATAAAGTTAGAGTCTTGGCTATGCTTTCTCGCTTTCCACTTTCAGTGCTGATGTCTCTTCTTATCCTTGATGACACATCATATAAAGTAGAATCAGTGGCTCTACAGTCGCTGCATACATTGCCCATCTGATTGTTGCTTTACCCCTTAATCCCTTCAACCTTGCTGTTGCAGGGGCTCAGACGTTTCTACTTCTGCGGTCAGTCTATTCCCATCTCGTCGCCTGACTGTTTCCCTTTTGCCGCCTTCCACTACCTCTAATGAAGCTTGCTGGCCTCTTTAAGTCCCTCTGCATTTGACAGTAATGTGACACAGTAATTTCCAATGATGGCCCCCCTCCTCCATCCACATCAGTGATGAATAATATATCTGCCGCCTTATAAACATAATACATTAGTTAGAAGAGCTAGATGTGTGTGTTTATGTGGCACCTTGTGTGGACAGATTAATTAAAGATGAATATATGCACGTTTCTACCATTCTGACTGACACTAAAGGTAAAAATAAATAGGTTATCAATGAATAATTGACTGGAGGATGGTAACGTTCATGTGTCAGTCGCCCCTCTTCCTCGCTGGAAGTGAAGTGTCCACTAGGTCGTCTTGCTTTGTCTCTGACAGCTGTGTTGTGCAGATTAAGGGCGAGAAAGGGGGCATTACAGGGAGTGCTAATAGGCTAAGCAGTGTTTTCCCAGGCAGAAAACTGGATGGAGGGACCCTCCACCACACGCACACATACCCACACACCGAGCCTTCTGGGTGACAGGGAGGGTGTAGAAGAAGCCAGTGCTGACTAGCACTTTGAATCAGCCTCAAATGTACTCAAGCTTCACGTCACATTTGTATGGTTGATTTCAGTCTCAACGAGTCACTGTGTGCGCATACACCTCTGTCCACACATAAACATCCAGAGCATCCACACATAACACTTACTAATACTCTCACACACGCTGGCATGGTGAGTTTATCCTTCAGTGTTTGACCGTAGTAAAGAAGCTGTCAGTCATTTGCAGAGAAGCTCGTAAATCCACAGGAAAAAGGAAGTAAAAGGAGCCAATTACTTTTAGATCTCCGTCCCTCTAATCAGCCTAGTGAGTCTCATAAACTTTCACCTTCCAAGACCTCCATCTGTTTTACTGGGACACCCTCTGTATGTGGGAGTGCACAAGGGTGTGTGTGTGTGTGTGTGTGTGGCAGTTGTCTGGCTGCTTATGTGTCTGTTGTTCGCTTGTCTGCTTGTTCCCAGTTGTATTTACTCTCATGCATGTGCCTGCGCATGATCTATTTGCATCAACATGTGTCTGTGTGCTGTGGGTGTAATGTGTTTATGTGTGAGTTTGTGTGTGTGTGTGTGTGTTTGTCTGTCCTGTGTTTGTGTTACGAGTCTGACCAGCAGAGTAAAGGGAGAGAGCAGTGTATTTTACTACAAAGTCGATCGCCAAATGAAGGAGGTGGGAGAAATTGCCCTGTCAGTCAGAATCAGGCCTTGCCTATATGTGTGTGTGTGTGTGTTTTGTGTGCGTGTGTGAGAGAGCAGATAGGAAGCCCATGACCCCACTACTGAAGCTTGATCATGACCTTGATGTCCACTTAACTTACTAACTAACTTCAGTACCCACACTGACCTGCCCTTTACATCCAGTAGATCTAGTTTTCCTGTTAGATGCTGCAACACAGGTTGTTGTTAGTTGTATGTTGTGAGGTGGGTTTTCAGTAGTATATCTCTGTGCTGTATAGTTGTCTTTATGTATCTGTATCTCTTTTGACAGACCACTTGTGTAAGTGAAGCATGAAATGCGTATTCATTCATGTCATTTGAGAAACTCAAATGACATTGTCCCCCTCCTCAGCTTTCTGCATTCTGTTACAAAGGACCAACACTGTGACTGCTTCAGATACATCACTGGACAAGATGAAGTTTTGTCATAGCAAAATTAATTAGCGCAGTCATGAAACATTTCTGCAGAGTGGAAGGTCTCATTTTTAATGGTAGATAGAAACACCTAGCTGCAAAAGCTATAGATCTAGCTACATTTTGCTAGAAAACATAAATACAAAATAAAAATAGAGCTGATTCAAAGTTAGAGAAGTCAGCTTAAGAATTACCTTAATTAAAAGCTAGCAAATATGGCAATGTTTGTAGATTTTCAGTAATGCATTACAGTAGCTGCAGGCAGTGAACATTGTTTTCTTCTGGCTTCCTTTGTAGGGGACAGTGAACAACAGCCCTTGTGGGCAGGGTGATGCACCACACTTTTCCAGTGCTGAACTCGCACATAATAAAAGGCACAAGTCCTGTACATCGGCAAATAGTTCTATTGGTTTAATGCTGTGTTCAGACATTAAGAAACAGAGTTTCCCCTTGCAAGGCTTTTGCAAAAAAAAAGGTAGGGTTGTTCAAATAAATCATATGTGGCTTAACTTTAGCTGCAACACAATGCAATGTCTTCATAGATGGCATTATTTTATTGTTCCCCTTACGATCATGGAGAGGGAGGATTACAATCCTGCCTGTCTGTCGTGCAGTGTATTGGCATATGATAATCCTTCAAACTCATGGACGTATCACTACATATGGCAATCCAAGAATAAAAAAGATAAAAAGACCAATAAAAAGCAAAACTAATATGTAAGATTTTATCAAACTATACTTACTACAAATATTAGTAGATTTGATACAACTAAAACTCTGGACTGCAATGAAGCTGACATTCATTTATCTAATCTTAGCTCTCTGTCAAAGATAAAGTACATAACAACAAGACTAAAAACAAATAGAACAACAAAAACAACCTTGACAGTGACACATCACACAGTGAAATGAGCCAACAAGCTCCTGGCTACAGACATCTCCTCCTTACCCAAACCCCCTGCCCAGCTCTTTGAGTTCAAAAAGAGAGTGGAAGGAATGAAATCTGAGTGCCTTTGACACATAGCCCATCCATATCCCTGCTCTGTCACTGCCTTTTCACTCCTATTCTCATTAGCGTAATGTGATTTTACAAAGTGGCAGTAAGGAGGGGAGACGAGGCAACAAACCGGAGTGGATGCTTGACGTCTCGCCACATCATGACAACTTATACCGTTGCCGGATCCCTGATTGGCGGTCCCGCAGAACGCTACTGGGTCATGAGGAAACATGTCATTTCTGAACATCATCTCCAGCGATGATGGTGACTCTGTCACACACACACACAAACACACACCTACAGACAAGCAGAAGATAGGAATAAAGAAAAATGGTCAACATGTGAGCAACAGCACTGAAATGCATCTAAAATTAGAAATTAAATGAAGCAGCTTTAACAAGGAGGAATGAAATAATATGTGAGAAACAGAGTGGAAAGACCAACACACTCAAAAGGGCTTGTTTAACCTTTGCTCTTTGTTATCCCTCTAGAGGACATGAATGCATGGAGGACTTGTAGCAGAGCCAAGTCATCTTTTATCTAATATCTCATCTAATATCATTTGCCAAGAAAAACTTTAAAGCTCACTTACTGCATTGGACTGCATTCAAGTGATAACTGACAACGTGCTAAATCATTAGATATGTAAATCTTGAAAATATTTGACAATATTTTCTACAGATGATACAAATGTTCTTTAATGGTTTACCACTTGGCACTGTTATTTTGTGATCTGTCCATCACCAGACTGCCATTTAATCTGTTATCAGTATTCAGGGACTCCAGGATGAGTCAACTATGCACTCAATAATAATAGTTATATGGGCATATTCCTAAGAAATGTGTTAGGCACCAAGTGGATAAACCATTCAATTTGACCTTTGCTCCAAGGCTACCCACAGCACAGTCTTAACATTTTTCGCCACTCGTAATGGCGTAGCTCTATGAATGGCAGTGTTGGTCAGTCCACCACTTTGGTCCAGACTGAAATAACTATTGCCATGAAATATTGTAAAAACATTCATGGTCCCCAGAGCATGACTCTGAATGACTTTGGTAATCCCCTGCCATCTCCTCTAGCACCACCATGAGGTTGAAATTTGTGGTTTTGTGTGAAATGTCTTGAAAATTATTGGATAGATTCCTATAAAATTTGGCAGACAAATTTGGTTTATGATAAGACACCTGCACAGCTAACAGCGTCCACATCAGCTTCACCAATGTGTTTAGTGCTAATTAGCAAGTTAGCATGCTAACATGCTAAACTAAGACAGTGAACAAGGTAAACATTATATCTGCTAGACACCAGCATGTTAGCATTGTGAGCATGTTAGCATGCTGACATTAGCATTTAGCTCAAAGTACCGCTGTGCCTATAAATACAGCATCACAGAGCCACTAGCATGGCTGTAGCCATGTTAGCTTACTGCTGAGAAGACAGGGAGTAGTAAAATCTTCAACAATTGATAGGATGATATGTAGCTTTTGATCTTTAGCCTTTTGCATGGTTTAATATTGCAAATCAACCTGATGCCACATATTTGAGTTTATTTATTACACAGCCATATCACACATATTGTATCAATAACTACTGCTCACATTGGATATTTTTAGCAATAAAACCTACAGTATAGTTTTTTTTTGTGGGAAACTCAAAATGTAACAAACTAATAAGGTTGTCCCTCAGTATCAGTCCATTGCTTTTAATGTTAATTTTGTCTTGCGTCTCCTCACAACATGTAAATCTTAAACATTGCTGTCAATCCACAAAAAGAAATTGAATAATTATTTTAATTATACATATTATTCTCTTTACAAAAAATAGGAAATACTAGGTTAAAAAAAATAATTTGAATGTAAATATTTTGAAATCACTTTGAAACCGCAGAGTAGCAGAGGGAGCAAAGTGAGCAGACTAAGTGACTGAATCTCCTCAACAAAAGCATTCTAGAAACAGCTGCAACTATATATAAGTGGTTTCCTTCCCCCTTAACCCAAAAGCAGTTTCACACACTTTTAATTATGACAGACGGGACTGAGCACACACAGCTTTGACAGCAGCATCCACTAATTGACAAAGACATTAAAGAAAGGATATAGTAATACAGTTTGTATATGTCCACCATTCTCTGGAGTGCTGTGTATGTGCTGTGTATAGATGCATCCTGTCAGCGCTGCAGCCATGCAACAAACAAACACACACAGAGACAAACACATGGACAAACATCAAACAATGTTGTCTCCCACCAGGGTTGACAACCGATTTTCAAATCGCTGCGAGCATTTCTACATCGCTTTGTGTGAATCGCATGCGCAGCTCCAAGACAAGCACGTTGTTGATTTAACTTTTAATGCTTTGCACGTCGAGTGAGCACCACACCCCGCCCCTATCCCAACCCCACCACCTCATCCCTCCACCGTCTCCTTCAAATTAATTAGGGGAGACATTTCACAAATTAAGTTTATTCACATTGTCTGTTCGCTTGCTGCGACAGAATAGAATAATAAAAAAAGACCCCTGTACTTTTATAGCCCTACTGTTAGTGCTAACAATGGCTGTCACAAAGCAGATTTTTTATTTATTTTTTTTACACACACATACACACGCACATACTCCAGCTCCACCCCTCCATTTGCCAAACAGGAAAGTAAGTGGTGGTGCTGGGGCTGGAGCTTGACTTTGTTAATCGTCAGACGACAGCTTAACAGCTTGTGCAACTGTAATTAACGCCGCTTGAAATAAGCATGATGGTTTGCAGAGTATGTGTGTCTGTGATGGGGGTTGAGGGGGGAAATGGAGGAGCGGAAGAGGTGGGTGGAAAAAAGAAGGGGAAAAAAAAAACAATGTGGCAGTTGTAAAAAGTTGAAGAGAATCAAATAAATAATTCAGACAAAATGCCTCATCTGTCGCCTGCCATATCAGGTGCAAGGCCCACCTGACTAGAGCAGCGCTCCTCTCCCTCCCTCTCTTTCCCTCTCCCTCTTTGGCTGAATAATTCACGTAACCAAAGAGGCAAACGGTGACTTATAAAAGCCATTATTATGTTTAATAATGACTAATACATGTCTAAAGCAGGGAGTGAGTTGTGTCCATTGAGGCAGGCAGGCCTGAGCCAAATGGACTGAATGTTAGAAATGAGCGTTGTGTTTCAGCGTACAGTAGAGTTAGGGCCAGTCGGTGCGGATCAGCTGCCTTAACATTTCACATCTGCATGTTGCTCCAGTTTGAGAAGATGATTCAAAACAAAGGACACTGTACAGGATGGAAACAGTGGAGGTGAAAACACTGTTCATTTTGTTTGGAGTGACACATATGTTTGATCTATTTGGGAGGACATAGTTTAAAGAAGAAAGTACAGATATGAGATTGATTAGACAGTGTACAGAAACCCAGTGTTTGGATTGTCTGGGAGGGTGTCAAATGGGCCATTTTATTTACATTTAGTGATAATAGCTACATTGCTGTGACACAATTATTTACAGCTGTTGGTCAGTAGTGGACAACATGTTGGGCTGGAAAATAACGCTCACAGTGTTGTGTTTGCAGACATAATGCACTTGAGATGGATTCGGATACTTTAGACTGTCGCTGACGCTATGCTCCCTCATCAGTAGGCGTCTTTGTAAGGGCTAGTGCATAGGGGATGCAGTAAGGATGTACAAAGAAGAACGTAGCAATGGGCCATCCAACAGACCCAGAGAGTCTAGAGTGTGCTAAGCTGTAGATGCTACCGCTGCTAGCTGTTTATGAAAATTAAGTAAAGTTGGTCATCTCTCTGAAGAAAAGAGCGAAGTCCTATTCTCGTGGACGGTTTGTTATGTTCGTGACCACAAGGATAGGACTTAGCTCTTTTCTCCGGAGAGTGTGTGTTTGACTTGCTGTACTGGTGCAGTCCGGACCATGCTGGCTGAGGAAAGTAGTGTGGCATTTTTAACTGCTGCCTCCACCTGGCATGTGGTGTCAGAGCTTTGTCAATGCTCACGCTAGATTGTTGATTGACAGAGAGACTTATCACTCTTTGGTCTTTTTGTACAGCAAAAAGATACAATCTTTGTCAACGTTTTGAATAGCAAAATGGTACAGTGGTGTTTCCCTTTCTAACAAACCAGATTTTGGTTGATCTTACAGACACATTACAGTTGTAATGTATGTTTACAAGATAACAGCCTACCTTTTCATTTCATAGTTTGGCTTACTTACTAAATAAATGCTTATAAAATCTAAAACTGAGAAGCCTGCAAGTAGCATTGCTTCTGACATTGGGAGATTTAATGGAAGACAATTGGGCGCATAGGGTGAAGTGATGTGGCATTTTATGTTTTAAGGGGGTCATTGTTGCACTTTCTTGCTCTGGCTCAAATCTGCCAGAATAATAAGTAACTGTAACAGAAAAACACCCAAATGCTAATTTAGCTTGATAAAATGGACATTCTAAATTTCAGAATTAGCATGAAACAATGAACCTCATGCAATTTGCCTCTCCAAAATATTTTGTGGGAACTTCTTGGTGCAGCCTGACTGTTGATACATGACTATTTGCTTTGCCCTGAGAGAATTCACAGGGAAGGTTTACCTTCACAAAAGAGATTTGTAATAATGTGGATATAAATCTGCCATTTTCTGTCTTCACATTCATTTTTGTTCTATAATCCAGTGGTACCCAACCTGGGACAAAGGGAGTTCCAAAAGGGACCTAGTGATTACTTTCAGAATAGGATATTTTTGAAAAGCCACAAAAAATTATGTTTGTTTCTCTGACTTTTTTTTCTAATGAAATACTGTATAGTGTTATCTTTTCAGGCCTATAAAAATAATTACCAATTATCACAACTCATAGACATGCACCCTGGGACAAGGGATCAGAGGAGATTGCAAGACAAAAGGTTGGGAAGTACCACTGTAATCAACAAATACTCATTGACAATGGGAATAATGGGAATACTTTCATAGTTGTGCTAGCAGTTTTTTTGGTATAAGAGTAAGGAAATTGATGTATCAAACTTAAGCTCTACAATTTCATATTACCCTGCTGAGTGAAGTATAATAAATAACATAATGTTTTAACAATGGTTGCTAGAACAAATGTTTTTTTTCTTTTGAACACACTAGACTTGCAGCCTCTCAGGCCTACTCCACCTCCTTACCAGGGTTAATGGGGTACACATGCTCTTCTTGTTCTGGTGAAGCACTAACAGCCAACCTGACACACACCGCTGTGCACATACGCTGACGGCAACTCTTCTAACTTCAAATTATCTCCTTTACTTTTTAGGCTAAAGAAAACAACAAAAAAGGATGTTAAGATTTACGAGACTTAGAAGTGAGACAAGAAAGAAATAAAGAAAGAATGAAAGAAAGAAAGAAAGAAAGATGGTGGTAGGTGGGTGAAAAATACTTTAGCATATAAATAAACCAATTCATCAAAAGCTTTTTCTACAAGAATAAACACTCATTTTCCTGATAGTGACCCTGACAAATGGCTGCACCCGGCTGGTGGATGGAGAGTGAAGTTACTACACTACAGCATACACACCACAACGCGGTCATCCCAGCGACGCCACATTGCTCAACCAACCAGCCGACTGGTGAGAACATCCCCTCTTTCCCCCTTACCCCTCTCTCTCTCTGTCTTATTCCCCCGCCCCCCTCTCTCTCTCTCTCTCTCTTTGCTCTAAACATCGCTCTGTGGAGCTAATAAACGGCCGGTGTCAAAAGGGTTGTCAGTCCATTCTTTGCTTGTTTGGGTTCATCTCGACTAGTGAGGTGGTGTGAGGAGGGGATGGAGGGATGAAGGGAGGTGGAGAGAGGGGCTTGGAGGGGAGAAAAGGCTACATGGGGGGAGGTAGTGACAGAGAGAGAAGGGGGGGAGAAAAGAAAGTGATAGGGTAATGGGGGTAGAAGAGGAGGAGAAGAAGCAGGAGGATTATGGGTGTAGCTCAGCTCAGCTCAGCAGCCTGCCTCTCCGGGAGGACCGCGGGACCCATCGGCCCATCACTGGCGCTTTATTGATTTCTACCCAGCTTGCTCTGTGTCAAAAATCAGATACAGTGCGAGCCCTCTGGACCTCCTCACCTTTTAAAAGCACACGGAGAGCCTTTTATGTGCTGAACCGAGGCGTCTGTGCGCATGTAATGGTGTGCAATTGTGTGTTGTGCTCTTTGTCTGGGGGTCAGAGGGCTCCGTGATGGACCAAGAGGAGAGAGATGAGAGGAGCCTCGCCTATGGCACCTTATTGCGCTGAGCAGATTTCTTATCGAAACAAATATGTTTTGATGCTCTTTCATAGCTAGCTGTATGCTGTAAGTGTTTCACTTGGGTTGGACATAGCATGGGCTCATTTTGGACAAATGATCAGAGATACGTAGGGTTTTGGTGTGAAGAGAGACTAAAAACTCAAAACAGTCTTTTAATGGTCAAAGGTCAATGGTTTATGGAATCTAAGGGAAGGTCAATGAATCATCAGTTAAAAAGAGAGGTGAAAAAGAGAGCAGTAGTATATGAAGTCTTTATATATAGTAGTATATATAGTATTTATAAAGTCATTTGTACAAAAACAAGATCTATGCAAAGTCATGGGTAGAGATTTTGAAAGTGTACCAAATGTGACAATATATCTAGAACAAAAAATGATAGAACTATCAATGGCATGGCACTGATGGTCTTATAATAGCTCCTTGTGTCTCTGGATGCAGAAGATTAAAAGGTGGATAAGAAAGTAATTAGAAAGGGGGTAAAATCAGTGAGAGGCAGAGGTAAACTAAAGGAACAGGGTATACCTCCCCCACCACCCCTACTGCCCCCCCCCGACACAGAAAAATATTATGCAGCAGCCGGGCTTCCATTGAATCCCAGTGATTCATTGCCCAATTTTAAACTGCCAAGCTGTTAAATTGCATCAGGTCTGCCAAAATTCATTCCAGGACTATGGAGCAGATATGAAAAATTAAATGTCATCTCAGCTACAGTGGAAAACTTTTACCTCTCCTCCTAGTGGGGGCTAGAATATGCTAGATTCTGTTATGATCGATGGCCACGCGGGACTACACCTAACCTACTTAGTGATGTCATGTTAGGCTGCAGCGCCTGTTTACTTTCAGCGAAATGACAGGAAGGCATAAACTTTATCAGCCACTGACTGTGTCTGTCTCTCTCTCCAATTCTTCTCCTCGTCTCCATCTTTATGTTGATTCCTAGAAGCATGATTCTATTTTCTTCCCTCATCGACTCCCCTGCATTCATCAACGTGAAACCTAGTTTGAAGTGGGGAATGACTATTTTAAAGACAGATAGAAAGAGAGAGAGGGCAGTGTGTCCATGTATACGTTAACCACAGCTCAATATCTGAATTAGAGAGAAAAGAAGAGAGTGGAGCAGCTCTTTGTAGTTTGGGACCTTCTAGGTCAATTGTCAGTTGTCATGCCTTCCCACGTGTCTTCATGTGTTATGTTATTGCCTTTATTTAGGACAGAGATTTAATCAAACCTGCCCTTGATTGGTTCATACAAAGCCCAGGAGGTTTCAGGGAAAAAAAACAAAAACAAAATTTATGCACATTAATTAATACTTTTTGTTCTCACATTATAAATGTTCGCATTTTAATCAATGTCAAGTTACTGTAACAGCAGGGACAGGAAGTAACATGCCTTCTCTCGTCAATTTGGGATTAGCATCCAGAGTTTTTGGGCTAGAGGCTATGTTTTCGTATTGACATTTGTTTTTGTCCCCTCCATACTCCTTTTGTTTAAACTTTTTTTGTGGTGTTACATTGGATGTTGTTTTACCAATACAGCAGTCAGCAGTGCACAGTAGCCCCAGTTTGTGGCTTTTATGTACTTTCATTAATAATACATAAGAGGCACAATTTGGGGCCAATGTGCACATGTGCCACTGCATATATACAGTATGAAACAATGAATGAATTGTCAGGCCATGGACGATGTGATCTAAACTGGAGTTTAATGTATGTTGTTTTTAGACAAGGATAGGCAGATAGACATCAAGTTAAACAAAGTAAAATGTTAAAATGTCATGTTAAAATGTTAACCGTATTGTTTAATGTTATGTTCTATTAATTTGTGTGCATAAAAAAAGTGTCCTCCTCCATAATATCTACCAGGCATCATAGATTAGGAAAAACAAACTAACAGATAAAACAGACACAGAGAGCTGGTCAATTTCCAAAATTGATTCAAATTGTTGTAAAGGTTCTGTAAATGTAACCTAAAAAGTGATGAAATGTAGTGGAGTGAAAACTGAGTGAACTGTTTTTTTTGTTTTTTTAAATTTGTGGCAGCATTTATTTTCTCTCTATCTTTGGTGCCTTGCAGTAATTGCTCATAGTTTTTTGCTCTACAAAGTACAGTGCAAAACCTCTGAAGACCATCAAAGACTGTCAAAATGTATACATTTTACATGAAAATGTCATCAGTTGACACTAAATGGCTCACTTGTCTCTTACAACAGAGCTGCTTTTTAATCCGTACGATGAGAGGTCCCTCCATGTTTGTCACACAATAAACACTGGAACTGTCTCTCCCCCCTCTCGCTGTCTCTCTTTTCCTGCTCCTGCTGCTTTACGCACTGCGAGGCAGCGATATTTATTATTACGAATATCATTTGTATTAATCAGCAGGATAAATGACTGGTTTGGTTATCTGAATGCCTCATTTAGAGAAACTTGGCTCACATGGCATGATTATGAATTACAGACAGGCCC
This sequence comes from Maccullochella peelii, assembly GCA_002120245.1. Taxonomy (NCBI): domain Eukaryota; kingdom Metazoa; phylum Chordata; class Actinopteri; order Centrarchiformes; family Percichthyidae; genus Maccullochella; species Maccullochella peelii. Next base: position 102,855 of record LKNJ01000786.1, read on the forward strand.
GTGTTTCACCTGAGGTTCTCTCTCCTCCCTCCCTTCTCCATTCCTCTCCTGCATGTACACACACATCGACTGTTAGTGTGTCTCCAATGTTGGACCCACGGACAACGATGACATCAGGTCAAGGAGCAGTGGTATATGCACAGGCGTACCTTGTTCACACACACTGATTGTTTTTACATGCACACAATTTTGCAACAAATTCTCCACAATATGAGGAATCATATACTGCCATTATGTTTATTAATAATTTGATGAAGTGTTATATTACCTAATCAACCAGTTCATATGACACTGGAGGTCAATTGCCAGGCCATAGAGGGAGTGGATTCATACAAATACCTCGGCACCACAATTGACCACAAACTCACTTTCAGACCTTTGAAACCTTTCAAAACAGTGAAATCATCTTCTCCAAATGTCAGCAATGCCTCTTCTTTCTGAGAAAACTCCAAGTCTACCAATCAGTCTTACTAGCTTTCTACAAGTGCTTCACTGAATCATCACCTTCAATGTAACAGCCTGGTTTGGTGCTTTGAGCAACATCCACCTCAAACCTCTCAACAAAATCATCAGAATGAGCTGCAAAATCATTGGACTGCGCCAAGAACCACTAAGTAGCATCCACAGCAGACGGACCAAAATGAAAGGTCTACAAATAGACTCGGATACCACACACACACTACACGACCAAAAGAGCCACTTACCTTCGGGCCGCAGATACAGGTCACTCCCATTCCAGACCAAGCGGGCCATGTCAAGATTGTGCCTACTTCCATCAGACTCTTTAATGCCTGAGCTAGCTTGGGTGCTTGACCCTATTTATTATTTATTTATGGACATTTTTAAGCACACTTAACACCCCACTGGTGGACATCTTAAACTGTTTTAAGCTGCACTTATATGGTGTCTACTCTTTGTTTGTCATCTGTCCTGTTATATGTTGTGTATGCACTGATGTTTTTACACAAATGAAGTTCCTAATGCATAAATAAAGTTATTTTGATTGATTTGATTTTGTATACTCTTAATCCTGATAGTTTACACGTAAGTACATTTTATTCACTTCCATAGCCTTGAATCACAACTTTATCTTCACCCTAAAATGCATACTTTGGGTCTTCAGAGGCCCAGGACCATATTACACCCTGCCTAATTCATTAATTTTTAAGCCTCACAACAAAGTTCTTGCACTACAGAAAGTCCTACAGACGGATGTTTCAGATCATAAACTCTGACTGTGAACGAACATAAAGTGAGTACAAGTGAACGACAGTGCACATGCATTTTTGGTTCTTTCACAACTAGTTAAGCTCTTAATTCCTGGTTATTCCACAAGATGTCATGGCAAGTGCCATGCCACTTTGTTTTCCTTATGTTTCCTTTGTTTTTTCCCCCTGTTTCCTGTTTGTCTTGTTCTCCCCCTGTCTGTCTGTGAGCTCTCTCTCCCTCCCTACTGCTGTAGGTGTGGCAATCCTCCTCTGGTCCTCCTCTGCTATTGTATCCACTCACCTGTTCTTCATCCACTCATCAACACTATAGGATTTAAACCCCGGCTTCACCTCCACTCTTTGCCAGATTGTTCAAATCGCACCCTGTCGGAGCTCAGCCCCATCTCTGTCTCGGTATCAGTTTCTTTCACACTTTTGACTTGACACTGTCTCATGCTGACCAAACTGTAGAATGTAGGCTCCTTTTCTTTGACTTTAATAAATGGCTGTGGTCTTCACAAGGCAGCATGTCGGCAGTCTTCCGATGTGACATTGTAATCGTAAGGTAGCCTTATTAACCTAAATGCTAAAAGATTATATATTAAAATCATTGGGAACAAAGTGACCGTGCTCAGGATGAGTGCAGCACCATTTATGGAAAAAAAAATTCAGCAAAAGCCCAAATACTCTTTCCTCTGGAGAATCACTATTTTTTCTGGCTTGTCAAGCGGTTTATTACAGAGTTTTCAGTTTTTTTCTGTTTAAATGCAATAACCCATTCACCCAAATGACCAAAAAAAAAAAAATACAAATTTTAATGTTCTAGTTTCTCCCCAATTCAATTGAGACATCTGTCTGAAATTGCACCAGTACAATGGAGGTGAATTGAATTAAGTTTGTGGTGCAGCATTTTAAAAAACAACAGCAACATCTCTTTACATAAACAGTGCCGATGTTACTCTGGATAGTGCACATACACTGAACACAATGTCTACACTTTGCTTCTGAACTACTTTCTACTGAAGAAATAGTCCCTATGAAAACTGTCAACAATATGGTCGGTGGAAACCATCTGACCCATACCCAACCTCATTAGACAACGGCTCCCCCTCCTCACAAATCTATGATTGAAAAAACAACTAAAAATGGCCAAAAGTGTTATAGGTGGTTATTATTGTTAATACTATATTTTGAAAATTTTACTAGCAGTATTGTTGTATTTCATATCTCAATATGTGTTGAATAAGTAACAGGTCTCTAAAGATACAAGGTATGGAGAAATGCTTTACAAAACTTGAAAAATGAATTTAAGGGTTAAAGAGTTTTACAAACTACACTCCTTCTATCCTTAGACCTGTGTGTCAGACAATTAGGAAGAAAACCCCCCCAAAAGGGAGAAAACTCAGCTAAATAAAAAGTAAAATACTGTATAATATTAAGTAAGAATTAACTGTAATAAGGAAAGTGTAAACGTGTTTGGTGTGAAGACTGTGGATCAAAAATATTACAAAGGTCACTAAAACAAATTTTCTGACATGGAAGATCATCAGTTTATATGCTTGCGCTGCAATCACATTTTTATACGTGTGAGCAAATCTAGTCCAGCGACACACACACACACACACACACACACACAAATGAAACAGGGGTATGGTACACAGACAGATTTGTAGGAAGGGAGGAGAGATTTTTTTTTAAATGTGTATACTTTCTCCCCCATCCATGTTCCTTATTTCCATGTGATTAAATTATTCAGTGGTACAAACTATAATTATGCTTTATTAAAAATTATTAAAAATTCTCACCAGACCCCACAGTTGTGAAAGAATTTATTGCCTGCTTGTTTTTCTAATTTGCATCATTGATTCTGGTGGTGTTTGAAATGCAATGATGCTCTCTATAACTACTCTCTCTCTCTCTCTCTCTGTCTCTCTCTCTCTGACAGGGATGGGTTGTATTAGTACATGAGGAGGGGTAGATGAGGGGGCAGGACGAATGGCGTTTTCCTCCATCGTTAGATGTGCAAGCGTCTGATTTTATTTACATGTGTTTATCAGCTTTATGAGTTGTGGGAATGTGTTGTTGGGTAATTTTTATCTATTCATTTGTTCATTCATTTATTGGTTATTTATTGAAGCATTGAGGAAAGCCAGAAAGTAGGATAGGAGAAACACATGCCTCATTATCTCCCCCAGAAAAGATAACCCCCATAGTTATGAGTTTTTGAACACTAAAATAAGGGATCAAACTCTTATCTGCCATTTTGCTTAAAGATGGCATTTCCATAAATTAAATATACATGTGGAATTTACACTTCAAAGTTAGGCCCATTACATGCGCCATTAGTTATACTTGTAACAGCATATCCCTATGGCCAGGTTATGAATGATTTAACAGTGAGTTAGTGTAAACTAGATTACATTTTCTTTCAAAGCAGCTATCTCCTCAGTATTTTGGAAAGGGGGGAGTCGCGTGAGAGATGGACAGACTGTTAAAAGGATAAAAGAGGGAAGAGGGAAGGCATGACACAGAAAGAGTTAGAGAGACAGAGGAGAGGAAGACACAGAGAGAGAGAGTGTATTGTCCCTCTCCCTCTCATTGCGTCTTGAATCCTGAGCAATGACTGGCTACTTTAGCAATTAAAATCCGGGGCAAAGACACAGCAGCTTGCTTTGGCCCAGAGACTGGCCCATTCATCATCCCAACTGCCATAAAATAGCACTAGATGGATTCTTTGATTTTAGCTTTGGAAGAACATAAATCAAAATCTAAACCACGGCCTGTCACAAGCATCACCAGAATTATCCATTTGAGAGAGAGAAGAGCTCGAGAAGGGTGGAGAGAGAGGGAGAGGGAGACAGAGCAGGATCTAGTCTCATTGTTTCTCCTCCTCTTCGCAGACAAACCCTCACACCCACCACCTATCCCCCAGTGTGACACCCTGGGTAATCTATAAGTGTCTCATAATGAGGCTTTTTCTACAGTTCAACACCAGCATTCATCAAGCATTACAGAGAGGAAGCCTAATCTGGAGTGCTTTGTCATTTTTGGGGGGGCATGGTCTGGGGTGAATAGGGAACTTGGATAAGAGAAAACATGAATATCAGTTCTAATACACTGCTATTAAAAGAGACAATGTGTATCAAAAAAGCAACGCTGCATTTTCAGGAATCCTAGCTAATACTGCAATTAGCACAAATGTGTATTTTAAATTATTTGTATGTGTGTTTTCAGTTTTAGTGTTCCTTTAAAATATTTAAAACCTGTTTAACTCAGCAAAACTGCAGCAAGCTAGTTCACCCACTCTTAACTAATATTAACAAAACATCATTATACGATTGATGTTGACAAATTAAAGGAAAAACCTGAATAAATGAGAGGAGAAACTTAAGGAATATGGATGTTCCATACAGGACATGTGGGGTCACTGAATGGTTTGATGAGTATGAAAATGATGTGGATCATATGCTATGGTCTTCACAGTCACCAGCAAAATCTCAATTGAACAAATTTCATCACCCGGAAGAAGAAGAAGAAAGCCGGAGAGCGCTAGCACTTTCTTTGGTCAATGGACAATTTTAACGACAATGTGGCGTTACATTTAAAGTCAGTAATGTCAGTAGGCCTACGCAAGAAGAGACAACTCACGAACCAAAAGTTAAGAGGCGATTTTTCAATGAGAAGTGGAGAAAAAGCAACAGCGGGGAGTTAGGTGACTGGCTAGTTTTCAATGTTCAGTCAATGTTTTGCTCCTAATGTCGACAACACGCTTCGACCAGCAGCAAGACTAACAACAGCTTTATTCTGGGCACCAAAAATTTTAAATTGGAAGCTATCAAGGACCACAAAGCCTCGAAATGCCACAAGGAGGTTATCTGCATCATACAAGGAAAGTCGGCTCCGGGGAAAATGGCTGCAATGAGGGCACTCTCAAGCCTGAATACAGCCCAGCAAGAAAAGCTGAACGTTCTCTTCAGAAGTGCCCACGCCATCGGCAAGGGAGGCCGTTCAGAGATTATGAATGGCTTTGCAAGCAAGTATTGCTTTTATTGTATTTAGTGGTTATGGTTACCTGAGTTAGCTTGCGTTGTGTAGCATTAGCAACGCATTGTAAACACGGTGTGGCAAACTCCTGTTGCGTATACAGTAGCACTTAGCCAAAGTGTAGGCAACTGTTACTGTGAAGATCAGATGACTCTCCATGTAGATTTCTAATGTTAATTTCTTTGTATGTTATTGTAGATTAGATGGAAAAAAAACCAGGTTGTACCAAAAGGGTGACAGCCTCCATTCCACAACTTGGCCTGAGATGAATCGGATGCTACACCACCAGTGCCCTGATGTTCTCAGCCTGGTGGACCTCGTCCTCTCTCTTGCAGCCTCCACCGCTGACTACGAGAGGGGATTTAATGTGATGAAGCTCGTGAAAACTAACTGGAGGTCGCGCCTTGCTGCAGCCACCCTCTCTGACCTCATGATGTGTCCAGCAAGCAACCCCCTCAATTGAGGACTTTGACCCCACCCCTGCCATCCAGCTGTGGCACCAGTACAGCATCCGATCCAGGTGGCCTGATTTCATGGAGGGGAGGAGGGGTCAGGAAACAATAACATTGTCAGAATCTGATTCAGATTCTGATGAGGAGGAGGGATATTGAAGCAAGAGAGGGAGAGCGAGACTGTGTGTGTGGTAGATTGTTAAAGTTCTGAGTTTGTTAATGTTAAGACTGTTGAAGTTCTACAGTGCAACGCTGTTAACTTGTCTGTATTTTGTTTTTGTGCATTTGAAGTGTGTGTGTGTGTGTGGTGTGATGGAGACAGAATTAAAATGGATAACCATAAGTGAATAAATATTTAATTAATTAATTAAATTAATACTTTTTATGGGAAAAATATGTTGTTTTATTTTTCAAAACAAGACAGACATTACACAAAAGTTAGTTACACACAAAAGTGCAATTTAAAAAATGGTGGCTGGTAAAATATATGAGCGGCTGGTAGAATTTAGAATCCACCAGCCACTTTGGCAGGAAAAAGTTAATTTCTGACCCTGGTTGTTTAGTAAGGTTTTGGACCACCATGTGTTAACTTTAATATTGAACCAAAGCTACGCTCTTTCCCTAACCTTAACCAATGCTTTTGTTGCCTAAATTTACAACACATGGAACTTGGAATGCAAGTCAAAGTCCTGCGCTTTTTACACCCGCCATCCACCCCAACCACCTCCCTATGACTTACATGCAGTACATAAATGTAGCACTTCATTCACTTGGAGAAACGCTGCCTGTGAACACAACCCAGGCAGCGATTTCTCACTACAACATAACTGGGGCAACAAATTTCTAGGAGACAGGATTGTTAATGCTCCCCTATAAACCAAATTTCTTTCGGGGTAATAGTAAAGGTGAAGTTGTAGTTGAAGTTAAAATGAATTGTATTTTCTCATTTTTAGTAGGCAGGTTGTCTATCTGACAGTATTCTCATCAAAACGCCAAATGAGAGAATATCTTTTGGAAGAATGTTGTTCATCCCTTCAGTAGATGAACTGCATTGTTCTGGAGGTTTATGGTGGAACAACACCTTACTTGAACACTAAGTTATTTGTTCCTTTCATTTGTCACCCATCAGTATTTCATACGTTGTTGTGGTTTTCCTTGAATGTATTTCACACCAATGACACTTGACTTGAGGAAATAGAAATATGACTGCAGCTATTAATTCTACCAAATTAAAGCTAAGTGTCATCAGTTTCTTACAACCATTGTCAGTGTCCATATTTAACTGTATAAAAAATACTACTACTAACATAAGAAACATTACATCATCATCATTAGCTTCACTACTGAAAAGCTTGAGCTTCTGAAGCATCACTGATCTGAAGTTGGAAATGCGACCAAAATAGATTAAACCATTGGACTTTTGAAAGCTGTTTGATGTGATTCTCTAAGGAATGTAGGTCACTCCATCAAGTGGTACTGTAAGTGAATTCAAACAGTGAGACATTCTGACACAGGGGTCCAAATCATTTCAGGTTTCCAGTTTCTGAAAGAGGGCTGTAACTGGTATTGTTTACTATAAAAATATTTACCTTTCATAAAATTAATAATGAATGAATGCATCCGATTCCAACATTCCTGCTCCATCTAGCTGTTTGCTATTACATCACTCATTTGTAACGCCAGCACACAAAACTGACCTCATGTGATTGTAGAGAGAGGTTAAGGTTTGAGAATGAGAGGAACAATGAAGGAGACATTTGTCATCTTCTTCATCATTAGGTGCTTTTCATTTCAATTCCAGTGCTTTTGTTGCCTAAACCTAACCACTTCCTGTGAACATAATCCAGGCAGCACTTTGTTAGCACAAAGTAATTGAGAAAACAGTTTAGTAATACATAAATGTAATTTCTAGGAGATAGGGTTGGCATCATTTTGATTTTGATCATTTTCAAAATCATGTTGTGAGTGTGACTGTGTTATGGGAGTGCAATGCTCAATCTGTGGAGTACTATTTTAAGGCATACTGTAAAAACTGATTTCAAAATCAATTAGGTAACTTCAAAAATGTATACAGGTCAAGCTAAAAAGATTTTCATCTTTAGAGGGAAAAAAAAGCATTTGAAAGGACGATATTTTTAAGATTCAGGTTTTAAATGTATTATGTTGTCTACCCAGAGATCACTTGAAATAGCGTGGGCAGTACTGTACTATTATAGCTATAAGAAACTGGATGTTGAAAACTTACTAAGTTGAACACTTCATATAATACCAATTTGCAACAGTAAATACATAATGCATGTTGTTTTTATTAATGAATTACATTTGTTTTCCCTACAAGATCCACTCATTGCAACAAATTTTTTTTTATGGTTATGTTTTGTCAACTCAAAGCACTTGGTTAAAGTTAGTGCAAGTCTGTGGTATTGGTGAAATATTGAAAAAGTGAACAGTGACACGAGACAGTACATGTTTAGCTCACTTTAGTGACCTAAACTGAACCATGCATACATACATACCTCGGTCTCTGGCATCAAATTCTACCTTCCACCCCAACCGCTTCCCTGTGACTTCTGTGCAGTACGTAACACTTTGTGGACTTGAAAAAAAGTGAACATATTACATGATTATGTTAGTGACTGTATTTCTTAAGGAAACTTAAACATAACCTTGAACCTTGAACCTTCCTTATTCCTTAGTGGTATAATTGTAATGTTTAGAAGAACTTGATACTATTTACCGAATCTCCATAGACTCCAGTAATCCTCACAACAATCAAAACCAATTAAACACTTAATGGAAAGCTGGTATCATCAGCATTTCACCAAAAAACAAAAACAATAAAACACCTGATTTGCGCACAAATTTCTATTATACAAGTCAAATTGTGACTATGCAATGTCTAATTGCTGATCAGCAAATGCACACTCATTGCCCATATGAGGAAATACAAATTAATTTAATATCTGATCCTGTGTTTGGTATTGATACAGTTGATCAAAGTCAAAAGATCCATCCACTTTCATCAGTCCACAGTCCTGCCAATTCCTGCCTGCTGGGCCCAGGATTAATCTTAGAGGGATTTGTTTGATTTGTGGTCCTCATTTGTATGTCTGTGAGAAAATGGAGGACAGCTGTCAATGCAGAGGCATTTGTCTCTGTCATTTCCTCCCCTCCTCCATGCCCATCTCTCTCTAGCCTCCATCCGTCTCTCTCTCCCTCTCTCTGTCTCTTTTCAATTCTCAGTCACCGAGCACTCCACAAGGCATCAAAAAAAATGGATAACTCCAATGTCTCAACCACTTAAAAGCAGATTCAATCAAAAATAAAGCAACACATAAAATAACCTATTTTAATTCCCCCAATGCGATGGGGACATTCAATTATGTCCTCGGAAAGGCGCGTTTTTCATGTTGGCGACAATTAAAGTCTTATTTAATGCTTAAAGCATATTACTTTCCTTTATTACAGATCTCATAACAAAGTCAGCAGACATCAAGGTGCAAAAAGCCCCCCTATCCTCTTGTTTTGCATTTTATTGCAAAAGCTCATCAAAGCAGGAACTGAGTGAAATGTGTGTGTGTGTGTGCGTGTGTGTGTCAGTGTGGCTGAGAAGGAGAGGGGGCAAGAAGCAGTTAAAGGGTATCATCTAATGTTTTTATTGCAGAAGTCTGTATTCTTTTTCTAGCATTTGTCTCAGTTTCTCATTTCATTCTACTGACATGCTAATGCTGTACTTATTTTCTATATATTATTCAGACAGTTAGGGATGGCATGTAACATTATTACAAAATGTATGTAAACAAAAGAACACAGTGTTCCAGTTGCATACTTTAAGGCTACAATGCTTTCTTGATTACTTCAGAGTGAAGAGATATATGGTGGAAAAGTAATCTGGTAGAATGCATGACTTCAGTTTTACACAAAATAAAGTGAAAATAGCCACTGTTAAAGGACACAGGGAGTAAACAATGAAACCCCCTTCTAGTCAAGTCTTCTAGTCAAATTTTTTTTCATAGCCCAATACAAAAATAAACCACAATTTTGCCTCAGACGACAATCATTTGTTAGACTCTTGATAAAGACAAAATAAATAAATAACAACAAAAAAGCATGTACACTTCAAGAAGAGCAACATAGAACACATTCCTCTTCCAGGATGGACAGACATATATGATGTGTAGACAGAAATAACAACAGTAAAATGACAAAATGGACAATTATGCAACTTCAAGCTGCCATACACTGGTAGGACCTGGACCACAAAACCTCCTCTGTACTACAAAGACCTGGAAGGAGGACAACCTACACGCTCACAAAAGTGTGACAAAAGTGACAAAAGGGTGCTATTAGCACAGAGGGGAAAGAGACAAGAAAGGATTAAGCAGTTACTTGCAGACAACACATGATATGAACAGTTATAAGCAAGGCGGAGGAAACACTACCTAAGATTCCTGGAAGATGAGGAAAATAGTCCTGCAGTTAATACCTTTGTAGGTTATTATGCTCCTTTTTAATGTGTTTGCTGTGTCAGACAGGTGTTGATTCAACTCTACTGTAAATGCTTGAGTCAATAGGCTGCCATGATTTTGTACTGGGCAGCTTTTTATCACAAGGTGTTGCTGTTATTTTGTCCAACCCTTTTACAAGACCACTTATAGAAAGCTTGAAGACTTTCCCAGTTGATTGATCCCAGATTCTGTGAGAACCTTGTAGACAGGTACAGGAAAATGGAATCATGTGAATGACATTTTACATTCCCTCACACAGTGAGTTTATTTCAGATGTTGACACAATCATCATGTATCAAATTCACAATGTGAAACAACACATTTTCATACTAAAGCCACAGGCTGTAACAACCAAATAAAAAGGGGCGCCAAATCTAAAACACCTGAGACAATTGTCACATCAATAATTGATTTTTTAAAAATTAAAGAGAATGTGGGAGGTATATACCAGACAATAACCAGTCCAAGTATCCAAATATCTTTGTACCCTCAAAGAAACATAAATTATAAAAAAAAAAATTCTAATCCACTGCATGACTATTTATTTCTGCAGCTATGTTGCCAATTAATTTCAGTTTACTTTTTTGATAATTATTAAAACAAAGAATTACATGGCATGAAACTTCAACCACTTGTCTTTTTCCTCCAACACACCTGTGAAACCCCAGTATTTTAACAAAATATTAAAGTGTTTCTGAGGAGGAATCACAGCTTTCCTCAGCCCTGAGAGCAAACCCTTGGCCGTGCCGCTGTAGCTGGCTAGCACCTCTCACTTTATTGGCCCAATGAAATACAGTGTTCATTAGGCCATTGATCAACTAGTCTCATCCTGTCACAAGAATACAGCTGGCCAGCGCACCCACGTACACACATACAAACACACACACACTCTCACACACCTCTGCGGTGAGACACAGGGCTGGTAAGTGGGGTCAGAGGTGGCTTGTAGTAATCCATCTAACCAGTATGACAGCGGCAGCTAATAAATCACTTATTCATCGTTTAATACATCGTCTGTCGCCACCAAACTCCCAGAAACAATGCCTTCACAAAACACACAGAGCAACCCTGCATCCATACAGACAGGTGCACCAAAGCTCTGGGCCTGCATATAAAGGGCATATAGAGTTGTTCAGAAGCATTTTATTTATACTGTTGACTTTTTGAATCAATCACATCAAGCCCCTAAATCAAATCACCTATGCACATGGAACTAACTTGACACAAATTAATGTTAATTTAGTCATGAAGTGTTTTTCGGTAGTAAATTGTCTTCAATAAACCATAAATCTGCATTGTTTAATCTGAAGCTAAATACCAGTTGGTAGCTTGTTTCAAAGCCATTTTACTATGAATTTTCACACTATCAAACTAAACATGAACAATACTGTGCTTGTTTGTGTTGATGTTGAGGATTGCCATCTGTTAAATGCTCTCTGGGATGTTATAGATAATTGCAAACAGATGCTTTTTCCATAAAATTACAGCTTTAAGCACAGAAGAAGACAGCACAGAATTTATTTTGGTTTTGGTTTTTCTGTCATGGAGTTGGAGTTTCCAAAATGAAACACAATGGGCCAGATTTAATAGGAAAATGTACACAGCAGGTTTTATCGAATGTCTGGCCACAATCTGAGTATTCAGCTACTGGACTGAGCCAGTTGAGTGCAAAAGAGGGAGGTGGTTTGAGAGATGTCTCTCAGAAATACTGTTAGGTATTTGAATCTATAATCAAGACAATCTCATTGGCATGAGTGACTGGGTGGTTGTCCCTATAAAGGCAGTGGATCAAAGCAGGCGGACATAGGGCCTTCTCGATGCCTAGCATAGAGGATCACTGGACTGTCCGTAAGAGATAGCTGGCCAGGAAAATTGTGTAGCTGTAGCGCCCCCACGTGGAAACAAAGTAAGACCCTGTGTTTCTAAACTGCAAAACCTGGCCTGGTATCTTTTTTTTTTAACTATGATGGATTTTAAAGGGAAGAATGGATTTTTAAGATTGGCTGTGGAAAGGATTAGCCCTCAGAGGGTTTTACGTGAATTGCACATTAAACTACTGACCATCGTGTGGAACAAAGCCTATAGATTTTTAAGGAAAAAAGACAGGAGCCAGCAGCCAGGATACGGCCGACCTGCCTAGGTCATCCAGCTGCTGGAGGCAGAGAGACTCTGGAGGACTCCCAGACAGCTGAGTATAATTCCCTTCTTTCTGCACACCAGGACCTGGCTGGAGTCTGTACCAGTGGGTTCAGTTTGAGCCAAAATTCCTCACCTAGCAAGAGTTGTCCGTAAGAACTTGTGCTCTGCATCTAAGAGAACTGAGCCATCGACTGCTGAATAAAGAGCTGCAAGACCGTTGCCGCACTGACCTACACATGCACAACCAATTTGTCCTGGGCTTAAAGGAGGGTGAGATACAACAGGACCTGTGGCACTTATTAAGGCATGACCCAGATCTCTCTTTCAAACAGGCGGTAAAGAGGCTGTGTTTTTGGAGGAAAACGATTCACATGGACTGTATGGAGAACCCACATGTGCAGTAATAAGGGGAGATGTAAAATGGCATGACACACTGTCTTGGAAGGATACATTTAAAGATTCTTTCAGAAATGAGAGAGCAGATTGCAGACTTGAAGAGGACCATCAAGGAGGAGCTGAGGGAGGCAATGGTGCGGCCATTAGTTAACTAACTAGCACACAGGGGGTTCATAGATAAGTCGGAGGGGCGAGCGTCTGGTCCAGATCCTCCTGGAGGTCCTCAGAGGACCTGGAGCTGCCTCTGGAGAAGAGACGTGGAACCTAATCCTTGGGCCATCAGGTTTGGTCAGGCTACCAGTGGGACCAACAAGGACGGCCCATTTGCAGTAAGTGTGGTGTCCACTGCCACATGGCAAGGGAGTGTAGAGGGGTAGCACCCATGCCAGCTTTAAACGACTAACTGCAGCCACCATGGTACAGGTAGCTGGAAATATCAGAAATGGTCCAATCCAGATCAACCATCCACAATTTGTAGGAACATGTTGCCAGGTAAAGGTCTTACTGTATGGGAAGAGAGTATAATTTTAGCTAATTTTAACTGGATCCAATGTGACATTAATGACATAAGTTTGTTCTAAAAGACTCTTTGGTCAACAGGCGTTGGGGGATGAAAACGACCCATACTGGATGAAGCTGCGAAAAGCCAGTGGGTTGGCAAGCCCTTATGTGGGCTATGCAGTGGCTGAGGTGCAAGTGGATGTTTTAAAGCACATGGGGATTGTAATTTCTGAGAATGATCCCAAGAATCCAGATGCAGCAGCTATACTACCCACTCCCCAATCCACATGCTTCAGACATAGCCTCCAGAAACTGATTGCTATTACATTAACAACTGTGGACAACTGCTTTTGAAGAATGCAGAGATTTCGAGCTGCTACCGCTACCCAGTGATGATTCCTAAACAGAGTGAACAGGTGATTTGGGCCAGAGCTTCATCTATATTAAAGAGGAATTGATGTATCCTGGTGGAGCCACTTGAGGCCCCAGTGCAGTTGCTGTTGCCTGGTCATTGGGAATTGTCTGGAGGGGCCGAGTAGCCATCAAGGTAAGGAATTTAAATTTCTTTCCTGTCACATTTGCGATCAACCTGTTGCTGCTTTCTCCACAGAGAGTGTCCATATCCACGAACCACAGGAATTGACCCATGAACAAACCAGGCCAGACAAATGTGAACATTCTATCACTATGGGTACCCCTATTATCAACCTATCCCTAAAAACATGTACCAGTGTGGGAGCTTCTAAATAAAATTATCCAATCTGGCATAGTGTGAGAGACTACAAATCCCTGGTCAGCACCAATTGTCTTGGTCCGCAAAAATAATGGAGAGTTATGTTTTTGTGTGGATTAAATTAAATGCTATCACACATAAAGATGCTCTGTTTGAATGTATCGTACAGGTTGCGAGTCTGTCCTTTTTCATCCCAGATATGTGTCCACCTATAAGCATTCCACAGGTGGAAGAGGCTCTTTCAGCCACACAACAATGGTTACTGTTGTGGAGCAGGGCCTAGAGAACTACAGTGGTTGGTTAGTGACCGTCCTGCCACTAACCAACCTGTTTCCGTGCAGCAAGAGGGCCCTAGGCGGTCCACCTGGAAGAACTTGGAAGCACGTTTCTGCCAGTAAATTTGGCAGGGATGGGCAACCAAAAGGCCAGGGAGAGTGTTGCAATATGGTCAATTTGGATGATCAGTGCCTGCACTACCGACTGGTTTTGTGTTTGCTGTTTTTCACTTTTTGCTTTGTGCACATTCTCACCTTATTTTTTTTTTGTTTAATCAGGATCCCAGTATGAAGAGCATATAGCATGAAAATCATCCTGACGTGAAAATGCAGAGTGAAGGATGCCTCCCCTGCACAGGTATTTGAATATATAACCAAAACGATCTCATTGTCAGTCACTATAAAGGCAAATCAAAGCGAGCGGGTATAGAGCCTCCCCAACACCAAGCAGAGAGGATCACTGGACAGTCCGTAAGAGAGACCTGGCCAGAACAGGTGTGTAGCTGGAGTGTCCCTGCATGGATAGGAAAGTAAGATCCTGTGTTTCTAAATTGCAAAACCTGGCTTGGTTTCTTCTTTTTACTACTAATTCATTTAAAGGGAAGATTTTTTTAAGACTGGCTGTGGACAGGATTAGCCCTCAGAAGATTTTCTATAAATTACACAATAAACTACTGACCATCTTGTGGAGTGAAGTCTGTAAATTTTTAAGGAAGGAGCTCCAGCACAAGGACAGGAACCACTAGCCAGGACACGGCCGACCTGCCTAGAGCAACCAACTGCTGGAGAGATCAAGACTCCAGAGGACTCCCAGACAGCTGAGTATACCTTTCTTCCTTCTGCACACCAGGACTGCCTAGAGCCTGTACTAGTTCAGCTTGAGCCACACTACAGTCCCTATTCCACACTGATCATTGTGATTATGAAGAAAATACAATCTCATTTAGATCTTTATTTATGAGTTGTTGTGGTGGTTTTATATCTGGTCATTCTTAGATTATTTAAAAGTACACTGCAGCTTTTGTATAATGGCAGGAAACAACAAAGCAATATTGACGAACTGGCAGAGGAATAATGGATCTGGGTATGTATATGAGTGGCTGATGAGGGAATGAGGTGCAGGTGGAGAGATGGGCAGGGAAGCTCAGGTGAGAAGAATGAGGTGACTACAAGGCTGATGGGAGTGGCAGGATCTGGAATGACAGGGGAAAGTTTCAGGGCAGTTGGTGGATGGCTCAAGGATGACAGGTCTGGGGAGTTGGAGAAAGGAACATGGCCCGGGAGAAGTGAGCAGGGGATGAAGACAGGGACCGAGAGAGCAATGCAAAAAAAAAAGGTGCAAAAGCCCAAGTAAATCTGGCCCAATGTGTTGCTGTACTGGTGAATGAATGGCCTTAGGTTAACAGGAATTATGTTTAACTGGGGTGAAACTTCAGTTTAAGTTACTTTTCCACACAGTTCACTCATGTATAAGAAAAACCTCATGTCCAGTCTTTTGAATTAAGGCTGCATTCTAAACCCATCGCTCTGCTTCAACTCTAAAAACCATGCTCATTCCAGCAGCCTTAATTTGGTCTTCCTTTCTTCGTCTCTACCCATCGCTCCTCTTAATTCACGCTTTTCCAAAGCATGTTGTCTCACCTGACAAGAGAGAGAAAGGGGAGAACAAACGAAAAGAGAGGGAGGAAAAAGGAAAAGGAAGGGGCTGATAGTACAGTTTAATTACCAGCCCTGACTTGTAAGTGCTATGGTGGGGAACTACACGACCCAGCTACAAGAGACAGCTCCGCTCCATCCCATTAGAGTGGGAACAGAAGGATACGCTGCTGCCTGTTTCCTCTCGCTGTCCTACAGTCCTTCACTCCTCTCTGGCCTTGCTTTATTTCTCTTTCCTTTCCTTTTCTTAATACTTGCATCCTTTCCTTTCTCAACACTCCCACTTCTATCAGTTAACTTTGTTTAACAGGCATGTGGAGTACATAAAATAATTGCTTGCGAGACAAGGTCTCTCTGTGGCATCCCCTTGTCTCTGTGATTGAAAGTCACTGGGTTAAGAACATGAGTAAGAGGTTAACGGTAATAAAAATAGCTATTAAGCATATATTCCCTTCCGATGTGTCACTCCAAGAAAGGGAGAGAGAGAGAGAGAAGGAGGGCGGGATACTGGCACCTAATTACAAGGAGCGCACTTGGCTGCTTTTATCAGTAATTGGACTATATAGCCCTTCATTATAATTTACTTTCTCCCCCAAACTGTGATAATGCAGACAAGCAGAACTGAGTGGGCCTGTTAGTGGCCCAGAAACTGACACCAGTTAATGGTTAATTATAATGACTAAATTAAAGGAGTGATGGTGAGAGGGCACTGGATAAAGCTCAGGCACTTAATTTAACAGGATCACTATCAGAGAAAACTCATGTGTTCAAGATTGGAAGTAGAAGAGGTAAGGACAAGAAAAAAACAGAGGAGAAATTGGTAAAAGGAAAACAACGTAATTTTTTTTTTTTTTTGTAGTTTTTATTGGCCTCATTGTCAGAGCAGGGAGCTGGAGACGTGAATGTGTGCCCAGGGATTAAGAGACCATTAATTGTCTGTTTCAGACTGTGATTGAAAACAGGGTGAAAACATATTTTCATTTAGGCGTCCACTCGACAGAATGCATCTTGCTTTAAGCAATTACTGCTTGGGACAATGTAACACATAGACAGACAAAGAGATGCTTATGTGGCTGTGGCAGGTCGGCAATAAACACACTTGTAATCAAACTCTATTTTAACTCATTGAACCCTAGGCTGCTTTTGCCTAGATTTCACTCCCTTACTTTACAGGCCTATGTCATACAGTTGATGCCCAACAGTAATGTGATTATTAGGGCCGAGCACCAAGTGGTATGAAGGCCCTATTTTATTTCAAGGAATTATTATTATTTTTACCATTCAGTCACATTTTTGAGGGCCTAATGATTCTCAAAATCTCACAAAACTTGACACATGCATCAGAAGTGGTGAAAATTGATATCTGATATGGGGCTTGGGCTTGGGTGTGGCATGGCAATATTTTGTCGGTGTGTCCACATGTTTTTAACACATGACAACTATCCGTGTATGATGGCTAGTGAGTGTTAGTGTTCCAGGGATTTAAGAACCACGTTGATTGGTAAGTTACATGTGAAAACACATTTTGTCTTCCTATATTTTTTTACACAAACATGGATGTACAGACACCAATCACTAGGATTTTTGATACTGAAAAAAACAACAAATTTGAATCATTATGAGGAAATAGGAATTAGTTATAATTATAAGGAATGCATTTTTTACGTGATCTTTTTAAGCAGTTTAATGGAACTTTATCTTGTGACATCAGAAAAACTGCTGAAAAGAGTAGATCACACTGATTCCTGGAGTTTGTATTTTTTGTTTCTGTGTTGTGGTTTGACTGAGTTATAACTCTACAAATTGCATCAGTCTACAATAGATCAGGGGTGTCAAACTCATTTTAGTTCATGGGCCACATACAGCCCAATTTCATTTCAAATGGACCGGACCAGTAAAACCATTGCATAATAACCTATAAATAATCACACCTCCAAAATGTTCCCTTTCTTTTATGTGAACAAGTACATTCTGAAAATGTTCACATTTCATTAACCATCCATGTACAAAACAGATGATGATGAACAGCCTGAGATGTCTTATAAGTAAGGCTAAAGTGCAATTTCAACAATATGTCTCAGTTTTTCCACATTCAGTAAGTCTACTGTCATTACATGTGCATAAAATTTTACAAATCACAGTGGATCTACAAAGGCACAAAACATTTTCTTGGAAAACCAGATACAAAATGTTTTCTTGGACCCGACACTCTGTGTCCATTTTTCTCCTTTTTGATAAAGACATTTTCCACCAGCGGATCCTGCATGAAAAGTATCTTTTGCTTGATAGGGTTGTGCCACGTACAGTGTATATAAACACATGGGATCTATAATAGCATATCCAGCAAAGGGCCTGCTACTCACACATGGGATAAGTTAACCTTCAGGGCTTTCTGCCAGAAAGGCTTGGTGCCTGCTGCTCTTATTAGGACAGCGCAGTAGGAATGGCATTGCATTTTACTGAAAAATTGGAATTAATGACTTTGCAAAGTGTGAAAATAGCAGAGAAGTCATTCAGTGGGCCAGATTGGGCCCTTTGGCGGGCCGGTTCTGGCCCACGGGCCATAAGTTTGACACCCCTGGTCTAGATCAAAGTAAGTTAGTGTAAAACCTGTTGTTCACAAAGTGGATCAGTTCACAGTTGAAATGCAGCCTTTTGTCAAGGCAAAGTTGTTACTGCTCAATCTGTCTGCACACAGCTATGAAATAACCCATCAGCATGCTCACGAGAAAGTACTGTGCAGCCATGCCTCACTCTCTCACAACCACACACATACACATGCAAACATTACTGTATTCTGGGAGTCAATAAGAATCTGTCAGAGGCCTGACAGGATTTTTACCAGCAACCTCGCCGTTAATAGTGCCGCACTCAAACACGACTCACTGTCACATGCAGAATATCAACTAAGATGACACTTGATGTGTATTATCATAATCGTGTGATTACATGTGTATTTCAGATTTTCCTGCTTCAAATGTGAAGCGCGTGCGAGTGTGTGACACCGTTAAACTCTCACACATGCTCTCCTTTCTCTTGACACACACACACAGAAACACACACAGAGTAAATCCGTGGCTTTGTGTCGCTGTCTTCTTTGGTCCCTCTGGCTTTGCCTTAGCGGAGTGGCTGCCCCACTGATCCCTTGCATCACACATCTTTGGCACACTTTGCTACCAAGGTAATCATCATCATCACCACCATCATGATGATCATCATCTTGTTCTTCAGCACCATCATCTTCATCATTAAGCTGGATCAGAATCATCATCGTATACCCATGAAAAAGCAGCCCTCCTGGTGGCAACCACCCACCCACCCGCGCACACACACACACACACAAACAAACATCACTGCTCACACACATACACACACACACAGTGGCGGATCATCACTGCAGCTCTGTGGCTCTCCTATAAAATCCCCTGCACCATCAAAGGGAAAGGCCCGTCTGTCAGTCATGCGGGTGATTATGGGACTGAGTGACAGGGGACGACTGACACTAAGCGGCCAGGCTGAATGCACCTCCGTCAGGCCTGGCAGGTCTGGGTGACACCGGGGGCTGGGCCGCGTCCCTCACGTATGGGGATTACCCTCGCCAGCTGCCATCTCAGCGCCACTCTGCTCTCAATCACACTAAGTGGCAAACACACACAGTCACACACAGGCAATACATGAGGTGAAGAGCATACTACAGTACAGCAGCACAAGGTGGTAGACATGCTGTACTGTATGGTCACACGCAGGTGCATACATGTTGCACACACAGAGAACATATGGTTTGCACCAGAAAATGTGCAAACTGTATGCACACACACAGGGAAGACATGAAGTATTGTGTCACCCCAAAAACAACTTTAGTGTTACTAGTCTCGTCTTCTCTACATAATCCTTTCCTGCTACAGAAACAAAACAGAAAACTGCTCTTACTTTTTGTGAACGTTGTTTACAATTTAAAGCATCACTCATTTCTAACTTTTGCAAGACCAGCTTGTATACATGCATAATTGCAAGCGATGCAACCAATGGTACACATATAAACACACATGCAACACACACTCAGCATGAACAACACGTTCTCATCCCAGGTCATCAAATACCGATGCTGCTTTTTCACGCCCCTCAGCATCTCATTGAGATGCACAAGGTACCCTTGAGCGTCTGTATGAGACACCTTTTTAACACGTGGTTAACGCTGTGAAGCAGTCTCAGTTTGGTTAGGTTTACGCACCAAACCTACTTGGTTAGGTTTAGGAAAAGATCATGGTTTGGGTTAAAATAAGTACATTATGTGATGTAAGTCGTGACGTTGACTTTTAGTTTCACATGCGGCACGAACCTCGGCCTCCTGGGTGAAAGTCCTGTGTTTGACTCATCCATCCACCCCAACCTCCTCCCTACGTGAACTTTGTCGCTCTTTATACTACGTCACCTGACGCAGATGGGTTTACTTTGAAAGTCCAGTGCATCTCATACACACGGTAAAGGGTACCTTGTGTGTCTGTATAAGACGCATAGAGGGGCGTGACAAAACGTCTGTATTTGACGACCTGGGAATGAGAACAGGCTGGCATGCATCTGTATTTTAAGGGTGAAACTAACTAGATATGCACAAATACACTAAGGGAGAAACACATTGGGGTGATTTTTCACACACAACAACAACAACACACATTGCATTACATATACTTTGATTGTAGCACCCTCATCTCAGTCACAAAAGGTAGAAAAGAACATATCTCAAGGGTCTCTCTAATTCACACACTGGCTGTTACCTTGTATGTGACTTTACTGCAGAATGACCAGGTTCAAGAGGTGTGATTAAGACACAACTTGAAATTTGAATAACACTAAATGGACAAGATATATTGTATATCAGTCTGTGTTTGTGTCTATGCTCCTACTGTATATGTAAGCAGGTTTTTTATTCAAGGCTAGTGCCAGTGAGCATAGAAGTTGCATCAAAAACAGTACATTTGCAGCAGGCAAGATGTTTTTATTACTCTAACACCTGTAAGAGCACTGCCATTCAAATTTCAGTTTACAGTACATTTGGGGCATACTACTAATACATGTCATGTCTCAAGTTACATAGGCTTACAGCAGGTGCATTTGTTGCAACTGTTTTAATGTGCATTTTAAATGTGTGCATTAAGAAAGACCTATTGCAAAAAAGTTGTTATGCTTGGCTGAAATAGAAATGTTATATCAAAACAGAGAAGATACAATGAAAAGTAATAGAAACAGATTATGTGAATATCTTCTGCTTCTCTACTGTAGACATGCTGCCACATCTGTCATATTCTCTCTATTCCACCAGAAAGTTTGGATAATACAAAATGAAAAGACCAGGGGTGTCAGAGATGGATGTAAATGCAACGTCCCCAGTTGGAATCCAGACAGGGTTTCTTGTTGCATGCCACCCTCCTCTATCACCATAGCGGCTGAGAAAAACAGATGGATCATAAAGGGCAAATTCATTAAAAACACAAATGCCATCTTAGATGCAAAGCAACAATACATTGGTAATGATGTATCCAAATTACTTGTGATTCATAATCATGTTAATTATGTAATGTTGTCACATTCCCATGAATATATTTGCAAATAGGTATCTGATAGAAATATACATATTTTATTGTCTTGTTTATATATAATTCATATATAACATATAATTTATATATCATAATTTATGTTATATTTATGCTTCTTCACTTGCAATACTGATGTTATCTTTCTAGATATTTTCCACTTACTCTGTTTATTGTTATATACCAATATACCAAGGCAAATTCCTTGTATATGAAAACCTAAAATCAATAAACTTGATTCTGGTTTTATTGGAAACATTAACATTGGGCTTTGTGTCATCCATATTTGCTGTGACAGAGAGGCAGAGTGTAACATGTTTTAATCAGTCTCTCCCTCCAGGCACATTCCCACTTCCTCAAACCCGTTCATTGCTATGCTCTACCTGTCCATCAGATGTCCTCTGACTGTCCCTGTCACCTCACTTCCACATCCTGCCACTCCCTCCTACCCTGAACTAATCCCTTTCCCTCCAGTCCCAGTCACCTGACCTTCCCCCCACCTGCCCACCTGTTTCCACTTTCGGTCGTTAGCCCTGCAGCACTTAACCACCCCTTTTCCACCCGCTTTGTTTTCAAGCCTGAACCGGAACCTGACCCCGTATCTGCCTTCAATCATAAAAAAAAAAAAACAACCAAAACACTGAAATTATTCTCTCTGCCTCAACTGCCTGCACTTGGGTCCTTTGCCTGTTGCCACTCTCCCTCACCCCTGTGATAACATGAGGTTCTGAATTTTGATCTCTTTTCATCTCATCCATGTGCACGTCACTAATCAAGTTAAAGTAAAAAAAAATGTTCTTGCTAAATTGAAGTTGCTGCAGCTTGTTCTCTCCTCACTAGGTCATACTCAGTGCCAGCTGGAGGGTTACAAAAGACATTTTCTTTTAATGTTACGTTATCCTTTTCAGTGACATTTGGACGCCAGTCAAAGGAACACTGAATAGTGCTTGAGTATTGTTAATGGAGTTGATGAAGGTTTTTTGCCTTTTCTGTCATGACTCACTTTGACAAGGACGATACCTTCCATGCCGAGCCATCAGCAAGCCTCATTTCACCTCTCAATGAGACGGACCATAATGAGCAAGGCTGAAACCCAGATCACTCCTTCCCTCCCTCCCTCTCGGTTCTCCTATACCTGGTGCTTTTTCACCTACACCTCACTTCCCTCATTAACACACACACACCCCACACACAGCCCTCCTTCTTTCCCCCGACCTCTCCTCCCTTTTCCCCTTCCATCCGTAACCTCTCTAACCTGGCAGACTGCACACCTTGGGCTTATTCAGCAGAGTCAAATGCCAGACTCTTTCTCTTCGGCAGCCACTCTTCTGCTCCCGTGCGCTCACATTCACACCTTGCCTGCCTCTTGGAAATGGGATTGTCTGGGAATCCGACTCTGCCTTTCCCCAACGGGATAATTGAAAATGGGACTGCAAGAGCAAATAAAAAAAGAGAGAGAGAAATGCCACATGTTCTTTTGTACCCCCTCTTTACTCACACCCTGCCTGTTAATATATAAATGAGACCCAACCAACTTGTTTATCTTGAAAACCGTATTTACACCTGGGTTAAACAACCTGGGTTACACATGTACATATTTTTATAGTCAAGTTATCTCTATTTAAACATGCAAAAGAGTGAAATTTATCTTCCCTTCTCCTCAGACCATGCAGTCACTTCACTCATCTTCCTGAAAGATGGATGAAGTGACACATCAAACATCACCACTCCTGCACGTCATTGGATTGTTTACAGGCATATTATAACACATTGTCATGTGTAGGAGTGGGTATGTGGTACAGGGCAAACTTATTTATTGTATCTTTTATTCATCAAAAAAAAAAACAAGTTGTATGGCCCAACATTTCCCAACCTGATGGTCTAAAAGCTGTTTTCAGTTAGATTTATCCCTTCCTTCAGAAGTTCAATTCTGGCAAGGAAAGTTGCTGAATTGTTGTATTTTATTTATTACAGTCAGGCAAATCACGTGCAATGGATTATTTTATAAATGTAGAATATAAAGTATAGCATTGCTATTTGGTATCTATGCTCTGACCTTGTCACTCCCCAAATGGAAACACCAAGCTCAGCACAGCAGGGCGTAACTTCTCCCCTAGGGCAACGTAGACTCAGAGCCTACAGGTGGATGCTGCGGTGGTGGTGGGGCTCACAGAATGCTAAAAGTGTCAGCATAGCTTTCAGGTGAGTGGTGTGGCAGTATGCATGGCAGCAAAAAAGTCATCAGAGCATTTACAGCTTAACTATGACATTACGACAAGATGGCGCCGCGGATGGCTGCCTCGGTGTGTTGGTGCGCATTGTTTTGTCTTGTTTTGTTTGTAATTTCAGTTTTCTGCTGTGGTACCTGGAGCTCTTTCACCAGAGACGAGCTCATAAACATCAGGGATACAACTTCTGCAGATTTATTTCCAACTTTCCTCACCCCATGTGTGGAATTACTGGATATTCTGGTCAAAGGTGGCCTCACCTTTGTCCATGCAGTGAAACACCAGAGGAGAGGGAAAAGACTTTGAAAACCACTACCGGCAATTTTTCTCTCCAATGTGCGTTAACTGTGCAATAAACTGGATGAACTTCAGCTACTGTTGAGGACAAACAGAGACGTTTCTTCATCTTCCGTTTTGTGTTTCACGTAGATGTGGCTGTGTGGATCAGTACCGGACTGTTTTTACACTAACAGGCTGGTGTAACGATGTTACAGTGATTCATCAGTACTGTTCTCCTGATCTGGAATCATTCTTCATCAACTGTAAACCCTTCTGCTCCCCCCGTGATTTTGTTTCAATCATTCTGGTTGGTGTTTACATTCCACCGCAGGCCAACGTGCAGAAGGCACAGCGCATGCTTGCCGACCAGATACTGTGTGTGGAGCGGATAAACCCGGACTCCTTAGTTATTGTCCTCTGTGACTTTAACAAAGGTAATCTCACCCACGAACTCCCAAAATACAGACAGTTTATTAAATGCCTGACCAGAGAGGAGAATGTTCTGGATCACTGTTACACTACAGTCAGCAGTGCCTATCACGCCATCCCCCGCGCTGCACTGAGACACTCTGACCACGTCATGCTCCACCTGATTCCTATATACAGGCAGAAATTAAAGCTCTCTAAACCTGTTGTGAGGACATCAAAGCAGTGGACCAATGAAGCTAAGGAGGATCTTCATGTGTGCTTGGACTGCACTGACTGGGATGTTTTCAGGACTGCTGCCAACAGTCTGGATGAGTTCACAGAGGCTGTGATGTCATACATGAGCTTCTGTGAGGACTGCTGTGTACAATAATGACAAACCCTGGTTCACAGCTGAAGTCAGACAGCTATGGTTGGATGAGGAATAAGCGTTCAGGAGTGGGGACAGGGCCAGGTTTAAAGAGTCAAAGTACAAGTTTAGCAAGGCGGTGAGAGAAGCTAAACGACTGTACTCTGAGAAACTACAACACCAGTTCTCAGCCAACAACTCTGCTTCTGTCTGGAGGGGGCTCAGGCAGATTACCAACTACAAACCTAAAGCCCCCCACTCCATTAACATCTTGCGCCTGGCCAACGACCTGAATGAGTTTTACTGTTGCTTTGAAGGACAATGGGACAGTCCTGACACCATCCTCCGTGACTCTATCCACCAGCTCCATCCCACCATCTCCATCTCCATCCACAACTGCCTTCCTTAGAGGCCCCCTCCTCCTCCACCACAGTGACGACTTTCTCCATCCTGGAGAGAGATGTTAACAGACTGTTCAAGAGGCAGAACCCCCGCAAAGCAG
>LKNJ01000787.1:0-14872 GCA_002120245.1 Maccullochella peelii
GTAGTAACTCCTCGTGTATGCTTCCTTATTTGCTGTGGCCTTAGTCCTGGGCCATAACAGGGGAAAAAGAGGTTTAGCTTTATACACCACATCTATCACAGATGTAAAGGATAAAGACAAGTATGTAATCTACACATATTCCAATGCATATATTTACAGACTGGCAATGTGTTTTACAAGATGATACCGAGTTGTCTGTTAGTAGTTAGTAGTGTGATGCTTCCTCGAGGCTAAAGCCTGATAATTTTTTGAGGCTAGACTGTGGAAAATCTTGAAAGGAAATGCTTGAAGCCTGTCTGCAGTGTTCATGTGCATATAGAGACAGAAAACGCAGCGCAGCCTGGGGCCAGCATGAGCCTGGCCTGGATAATGATCAGTCAAATCCTGACATCATCTAAAACCGACTAAGCAATGCAGAAATTCGATATGTTGATGCCACGTTTCCACATCTGGGAACAGTCAACACCTTGGCAGCTACTGTATATGCATTGATTACAAGTCGAAGGTGTGAGTGTGTATGGACAATGGGTATTTCTGCCTGTGACAGCAGACAGAAAACACCTGCTGTGACCTCACTGACTTTGGCTCTGATCAAACCATTACCACAAGTGGGTTGCCATGTCCTGTGTGTGTCACCGACTGTACTCTGTGCTGTTTGCCATTGATTCATGATGTTGCCAAGTGGAGCATGGGAAGAGAATAAGAGGTTGGGGCTAGAATTGAGCCCTGAGAGACCCTAAAGGGGATATCTGCTGAAAAAGATAAAGCACTGTCTATTGTAATAAAGTAAGAGAGCTAACACTATCTCACAAAGCAAGTTCACATACATACTGTGGTCAGCATACTGTATCTTCAAAATGGCAGAAATGGCCTTATAAAGGCAGGGGCTTTTGAATGGACAGGGGCAGACTGGGGCATGGTTTTAAAGAAGGGGGAACATTAGTAAAAATGTGATTCATGTTTAAAGCCCAGGTTCTTGGTAATAATAAACTGTGCATTATTAATTACATTGTTTATTCAGCGTAGTAAATGAATACCAAATAAACAACCTTAAATATTCTAATATTAAATAAAATCAATAAATATCTGCTATTTGTAACTCCAAATAGCCTACAGCCATGGACAGATCATGGGACAATGGGCCCCTGCATATGTAAAAGGACCCCAAGACTCCCATACCATCATTTGTAGTTCCTTTATGTCTCTTGGTGGTTTTGCATACATTTGTAGTTGTTTTGCGCCCCTTTGTGTTCAGTTTGCATCCCCTTTTAGTCATTTTACGTCTTGTTTTGCATCTATTTCCATCTCATTTTACGTCTCTTTGTGGTCGTTTTGCATTGCATTGTAGTCCTTTTTGTGTCGTGGTCTGTATTAAAAAGATGAGATTCTGCCAAGTCTGCTATGTAGGAAAATTAGTTTTGTTCTAAATCTCCATCTCAGCATCCTATTGAGCTCCTCCATTGTATGTGTCCCTGGTTCTAATGTACAGATGAGCTACATATACAGTAAGTCACCAGAGAAGTATCAGTTCCTGCACCATGAGGTTGACAAAGTATTTTTTATTCAGAGTTGGCCACATGTCACCCAGAGCTGCACTGACTGAAAAATCAGTCACTTTCTTCTTTCACAAGAATTTCAGTGTAGTTATAATATCCAAAGGTAAATGTCATAAAATATTGATAACTATCGCTAAATAATGTAAGCTGCCTACTTTGTGAGTGTGTTAATAGCAGGGAAATGGTACAAGCTCATTGATCACAATAGTACAGCGATAAGTTAATGTTGACAAAATGTTGAGTATGGTCTCTGCCACAGTTATGATCTGACATCGACAATTTGTGTTCTTGACATGACTCTTGAAGTGTGGTAATTGGGACCATTTGATCTGCACGTAATCGGCCAGTTATGTTGTTTATTGTGTTGTGCACATACAAGTGCCCAGTCCATATAGACTTATAAGCCACCAAAAATACCATAGGAGGGGTGAAACATGTGTCAGACAATTACATAACTTCTTACACAATACAAACAAAGACCTCTGTCCTCTGTCCCAAGTTCCACGAATAAAATTCGCTACAGTATTTATCTTAACATAAGAGCATGAGATCGTCATCGACTCATGCATGGTTTGAGTCTGACAGCCTGAACATAAACTGCTCCAAAGAAGTTTATGTGTAAAGACTTGCTACAATATGAAGCAGCCCTCAAGTGAGACCAAAAAACTCAAATCAAAGTTCTCCAAAACCCACTAATCTTGCTATGTCACACAGGCTGTCGAGCCAGCTCATTGCTGAGCCGGAGAAACAACCCAGTGCTCAAGGCGGTCAATTAGAGCTGCATGATCAAATATGTCAAATGCTGCATATAGGTCCCAAGACAAAGCATAAACCATATCCAGAATCTGCTGTTTAAAGGAGGTCACCCAGGGCTTGCAACAGAATTCCTCCACAGTAGTGTTGTTTAAAAAGAGAGCACTTTGACGAAGAACAACTTTGTCCATAATGGTTTTGGAGATTTTGGTTGTTGTAATACAATGTCATGATGCAAATGTCATCTTTTCCTGCTGGTAAAGACTGCACTATGGTTTTCCGTAGTTCTGTTATTTGACTCTTCTAGCTGAGTAGTGAAATTAACAATGTTAGGCCTAATGGCCAATACCTGCATGACAATCGGCTGCAAATCACATCAGTAATGATTTTTTTAATCGGATTATATTACCCAACACTGTCCTTTTTTTGTTGAGAAAACAATTTTGTCATCAGATTTTTTTAATATTATCCAGCTCGGAGGCGGGGCCCCGTTCATTCCTATGAAAGTTGCTCAGTGGTGCATGAAGCCCGAGGCTCGCTCACATGAACGGCAGTGACAGTATAACTCTGGATTCGGCTATAAGTGAATTTTACAACTTTAAGGACATAATGACTTAAATAAGGGATATTTAAGTGTTCATACTGGCTAGTTGTTGTACCTCAAAAAAAAATTATCCGCTGATCTACAGACGTCTCTTTCACAATTTAAGTCTATGGGAAAAAGTCTCTTGGGGCCAGTGTGCATCACGTGACAGACCCAGAAGTTATTGTTGAAATTAAATTTTTTTTGTTTGTGTGTTTTCATGAGCATAATGATCTATTCCTGAAATGTAAAAAGATGTTAACGTCAGTGTTTTCCCCTTAGCAAAGCTAGAAACAACCAAAAAATTAGAAAAGTCTTGGTTGATGTTAAAATACCAAATGTATCTATTAAAAATACTGTATTTTACTAGTATTAACAAACTGTTACATATAAAGAATCAGACTCCAAATGAAAAGGTGGGAAAACACTGCTATTAGACACAGCAAAGATAGTTTACTTATAAAATGTGTGCAATCCTAGCTAAAATTTAATTATGTTATTCTGCAAAGGAGGTTCTCATGTTGCCCAATCCAAAAAGACAAAATGTACTTTTGTCAAACTAAAACAAGTACAAGTAAAGTGAATATAGACTGATAACCTGCTTAGATCTGATGACTCATCGTGATGATTGGAGTGAGGAGGGAAGGAGAAGAGAAAAATACTCACCATGTCTGTATCTGACACTGGCCCGAAACTCGTCACATAGATGTTTGTCCTCACTTCTGTAACACTCTCTGGAGAAAAGAGACAACAAGGACCAGAACACATTACAGTGCAGTCTGTATACAAAAAGCTTTGCTGCAGCTTTCTCTTTGTTCAGCTGATTGTTTGTATACATTATGGCGAAGTCTGCCTGTTGGCATTTAACTAAGCCACTTCACACAAAAACTCAACTGTAATCAAGGGTTAGAGGCACACTTCAAACCGAGGAAAACTGTAGATTTATGCCCCTGTGAATGGCTTAATACCTGGATTCATGGTGCATCATTTTGTCAAAACGAACTTTGTTGTGCCGCAGATTGCAGATTTATGAACATAATGCTGGATCAATAGTGTTAGACATTTCCTAAAATGCAGACTCAAGCATTGCTAGACAGCATTGGTTATAGCACTCCCGACTATTTGGCCCAGGAGGGTTTTTTCAACCTCAATTTAGGGGCAGAAATGTTGCTGTGAATGAGTCTTTAGTTCACTAAAACTCCCATTTGTTTGGCTCAAGCTCGTTTTGCCCACGACAGCATAAAATCTGCTTTGGGCCAGGCCCAAGTCTGTATCTCTGGAGAGAAGACATCCCTTCTGACCCAAAATAATTTTAGTTAGCCTGCCCCAAAAACATTTAACAGTCCCTAAGGGACTACTGGCTCAGGAATAAAATACAGCAGCTCAGCATTAAGTATGCGGGTCTGTGTGTATTTTTTATTCAAATAATGGGCACACTTTGCCATTACACAATTCTATACACACATTATAATCACTTTAGGCATGTGGTCTATTGTAGTATGAATCTGGCGTGACTGTTCTGTATATTTCTAGGGCCAATGCAGTTCTTTAATTATAATTACATGTATCATTGCACATGCCGTTACATTACAAGCTCCATTATTGCTGTTGTTCTGTCACAGTGATTTATAAATTATTCTTGATACTGTAACAATGATCAAATTGATGTTAACAAATGTAATATTAATTATGAGCTATGGAATCATTGTTTCCAAATACTTCACAAGTGATTTTAATATATAAGCAGGACATGAAATGGAAGTCATGACAGATCAAAATTTGCCCTCTTCAGTGTGGGCTGAATCAGCTCCTCTGGGCCAAATGCATAAAGCAGGGCTTTTGGGCCACTGGTGAGACAAATGGCTGCTCCCAGTGGTGGAACAACTAGAGAGTGATGAGGCTTTCCTCCAAAAGTGAATAGATCCTTGGCTCTAACTGTGTCCCAGATCTAAGCGACCACCCACAGGTGAAGTCTCCAGTCGTTTGGAAAAAGGCCCCCTTGAGAGAGGAGATCCACTTCCACATAAATCATTCCTGTGACACAAATAGCTCTCACAAATATGTGATTATCACACCACCAAGTCAGCAGTTTGCATGGCAGGCATAGGCGGGGGAACAGAATGAGTTGCCCTCTTTTTGTCTACAACAATGCACCAGAGCATAGGACAGAGCTAATAGATGCCACTGAAAATTAAATTGAAAGTGTTCTATCTAGTCTGTTTGGCTGAGACAGTCCCACACGACTGTTTCTGACTAGGACTGCAGGTGGTGGGGCATGGGGGTGGCCAACAGGAGGAGGATTGGTAGTCTTGTTCATGTACATGTAGAAGCCCTAGACTGGTGTGTCTGTTTGCAGGTATATGGTTGGACTATTGACATCCAAAATCTAAACCATTAGCAGGGGTCTTTTGATCCTCTTATAGAAATAAAATCTGCAGATTAATAGCCAACATCTTGTAATTTCACAATATATTTTTACAAATAAGATGAAAGTAGATCCATCTGCAACACGATGATTGCTATTTCATGCTGTCCTGCTATTCCTGGGAATAGCACATGTAACATCAACTAGAGCTACACTGAACTATCCATAGTGTTTTGAGTATTAGTCCAGCAGGAGAAATAGGTTCCCATGTACCCGCATGGCATTTTTTTTTTGTAACCTGTGTTTTTAGGACCCTAATGGTGTCTAGTTAAGATTTTTTTCATGTTGCCGAGGTCAACTAATGTCCCATGGGGTCCATTTGGCAGCCATTTTGAATTGATGTCCACACGAGTAACGAAAACTCCTGAACCAGGCAACATACAAAGACACTAAACCCACTTTTTCATATAATCTTGACACCAGGAACCGAATTGAAATTGAATCGACATGGTATAACCACTCTTTATTTGGGAAAACGGGCAAATAACACATTTTAGCAAATATCACTTTTGCTATTTTGTTTCGCAATAGCCAAATTAAACTATACTACTCAAAGAAATTAAAGGAACATATTTTTAGAATGGCACACCTGGTACACATACCATAAAATTTAGATTTTGTACACTGTTTGTGTGATTAGGGATTAGTTTAGTTACGGAAGAGTTCATGTTTTAATTAAAGTGTGAAGACACTGTCTATAGGAGTGGCTGTGTGAACATACCCTTGTATAAGGAATGGAATTTGTGTCACTTTCATTAGCCAAATACCCTGTTTATGGGCAGGATGATGCTTTCTGGATTGTAATTACTGGATGTCTCCTGATGCTTGTTGGTGCCGTCAGACGGCATTTGGACCAGACTGATGTTGCCAGAGCAGTTCAACTGCTGGAAGATGGTGAAGAGGTTCGGGTGGTAGCTCGTCTGTTTTATGTGTCTCCAAGCATGACCAACCGACTATGGAGACATTAACGAGACTGGGTAGTACTGCAGGAGGTACCGCAGAGTAGTACATCTCGATCCTTGGATAAGCTGGGCGATGAGTTGAAGGTGAAGCCGGGGCTGCAGGTGCAGCTAGAGGGCTTCACAGGCGTGATGTACAGTCAAGCATGCGAGACATCAGTCAACCTGTTCAGGAGCAAGATGCTCAAGAAGATGGTGTGAGAAGACGAGACCGTCAGCAACAAGTCGAGAGTCGATTTTGCTCGCCTGCCCACCTTCCAAGACTCACTCATCCCACGCATCCAGTCGGTGAACTACATAGTGGCCTGTTACAAGCGGGCAGCTGAGCCGATCTTCTGGAGGCCTAAACCATATGACGAGGGTCAGGGGTGGGAGAAGAAAGAGGGAGCCTCTCTGGTCTTGTGGACCAATTCTGCCCCCATCTCTTATTGACCTGTTGGCCACTGGTGTGAGTGATGGGGGTTTTGATGACTTGTGCTTTCAATTAGCTAGTATTATCAAATTGCCTATGTCAGTTAGAGTGATTGCCATCCATTTAATAACCTTGCAGTTGATATAAGAGAATAAACTAGTTTCATTTGGTTATTGCAGGAAAATTGTGAAACAAAATAGCAAAAGTGATATTGCTATGAGCCTAACATCTGCTATTTGCCTGTTTTCACCAACAAACAGACACAATAGTCTCTCCGTTTGTTACTCTACATTGCAGATCACCTGGAAAGTATCTGCAGTAAGAGAGATAAGGGCAATACTCGAGCATCTTAAAAACACAAGGCAACACTAACATTAATCATATCATGGTGTGTATATATTGATGAATGGGGGAAAAAAACTATAAAGAAGAAATAAAATCATTTTAAAATGTGGCCAATACTGCCCAATGAATAAAACAAACATACATAAATAAAAAGTCAAAGTAAACACACTTCAAAGTGCATGTCTAACCGTATGTTGATGATGCTCTGCTGACTTATCATTGAAGCGTAGTATTTCAACCAATCAGAATGCTTTGAGTCATAATTGTACCAGTGCTCGTGGATCAGCAAGAATATCCTCAATATTAGAAAACTCAAGGTGCAGGCCATGCTGTTCTTGTATGTGGTTGCTCTTGTTTCCACTGGCCTGTATAGCCTCTTGGGCCTGGTGGAGAAGCCTGCTATGTTTCACTGCACCACACAGGTCTGTACATTCAGTCACTGCACTACAAAAGGAAGCCATCGTGGCTGTAAGCCCTGAGTGGTGCAGGCCTCACCATCTCCTTGCCCTTGGAGATGCGAACCTCTGTACAGAGGCAGAATATGACATTAATGTCTTGTGCCTGGTTCCTCTCTCTGGTTGCTGCCATGGAGTCCAGGTCTTCCAGCCTGGTGGGTCTGCAGCCTTGTAGCCACGCTCGTGGCTTCAGCAGCAAGCAGCAGAGCAGAAATGACCATTCCAGCTGGCTTGCTGAGAAATGGCTAAGCCTGCTTGAGCATGTGGGCTTGCTGTTATGCAGTTTGTTGTCCTGGGGGGGGGCGGTGGATATTTGGATGAAATTGCATCAATTAGATGAACAAAGACTTACAACCAAAAGAAAGCAGACTTTCTGCACACAGTGATCCTGGTGTCGGTGTGCCATCTGTATGAGTTACCATGTCTCCTAATGTCCACTAGTAGTAGGTTTACAGAGAGCAAGTGAGGGACTTTCTAGATCCATGAGGTCCAAAAACTACCACTGGAAATAAACTATTTAGTAAAAACTAAACCAGTATAGTGTCTGATAATTATTACAGAAACAAGCAAAAAATGTTAATGTCAATAAAAATATAATAATCCTGTTTTTACATCCACCAGTTCATCTAGAGAATTAGCTGCTGGTGGCATGCATGAAGACTTGTAGTTTTTGATGCATCATCCATATTCTTTATTTTTTTCCAAGAGCTAAAACAGTGACACAGTAGGAAAATCTGAAATGCTTTGTCTCCAAAGGTGTCTGTGATTTATCGGACATATAGTGTTGCTTACCTCCCAGTCCAGGACGTAGCCTGTTGTCATATCCATCCAACAGCCTGTCTAGGATTCGGGTGAAAATGGTGATATTGTCTTTACTATCATCAGGCAACGGCTCTCTGTGTCCAACTACTGCCCTGCAGGAAGTTATGGAGAGACGAAGGTCGAGTCAAAAGGTGGAAAACGTATAAAATGTAATAAACTCTTTGATGCATTATTCCACTAAGACTGGCATGCTCTGTGTACAGTGGTGTGAAAGCCTGTTGTTTGTTTATATCAGCCATTGCAAATCAGTCTAAATTCTTGCGGTAAACATAGGTTTAAATGTTTTGACTCTCCACCACATAAATGGATATAGTAATGATTTATTAATTAAAATATTAGGCATACCAGCTTTCAGTATAAATGAATGATGTGGGAGTTAATAATTTAACATTTTTACCATGATCAACAGTTAATTGTATGTGGGAATCTAAACAAATTTTGAGAAAGGAGGTCTAATTGCACCTGCCTGTTTAATATTTTTCCTACAGTCAAAATCTCATGCCAGTGATCAGCCTCGGGCCTCAATCAATATTTGGATAATAATGTGTGGTTGTTTGTTTTGTTATATTCGTCTTCACAGGCTGGAACCTCCATATTTACAAAAAACAGTGAATTTATGGTAATGAAATCTTTCCCAAGAAGGAAATACTCTGCAGCGTTTTGTTGGAGAATTCATCATATGCTCAGCCACTGGTTATTAATTTACATGGCCCACAATCCCCGTGGAACAATATTGTGGTGAGATGAAAAGGCCACTATACTGTAGGTGGAACATTGATGAGTTAATGAGTACCGTCTTTAATTAAACTTAAATCCCCTGAGGAGCTGACCTATAATATCCAAGTAATACCCATCAACAACCAGTCCATGTCCTGATGCACTATCACAGACGCAGCATTGTGCTGCTCGCTAAGGAAGGAGCTTAAAGGAATTCATGACTTGTAGAGTAACCCGAATTTCCCTGAATGTTGCTTAAAGGGAAGCCTGCACTCTCAACAGCAAATCTTTCCCGTAATTACAACTCAACATGAGAGTCCATTTGAGCTACAGCCCCATCCATTAAAACACTAACTGGGTGAAGGTCACTACTTCAAATGTATGCAATTGTAATTACTAGCAGTTTGGGAGTTCAAAATGGCATTCTTGCATGCTCCGAACAGCAAACATCATCATTTCGAGGCATTTGGCCAAATGACTTCCACCTAGCTAAGTGGCTATTACATGGGAAATAAATAAATATCAATTAAGCATCATGGCTCCCTCATGTTCCAGCGGTGTACAGTATGATAAACCAGGACATCAACATTTATGAAGCCAAAAAAAGAGTTTTTTTAAAATTTTATTTTAGGGAACAGGAAGGGAGAACAACTAGTGCCAGTATTACACTGTAATACCACTAGGCATTCTTCTGCCACAGTAGTACTGATGACACTTAGTTGTTTGTGTGGATGCTCAGTTGTGATGGCCAGGAATACTAAAGGATTAACTATGCATTTATGCATTCATTCATTAAAATTCCATCTTTTTCTCTAATCGAATCACCCATAGTTTTGTCTTTGAATATCACTTAGCCTTAAGTCCTTAAGCTTTTCATGAAATCATACCCCATTTTTGATTTCAGCCATTCAGTCTATTTATGTTCAGTAATTACCACTCTATTTAGTTTTTACAGTCGTGGCGGAGTCCTCCATTCCTTCACAGGAAACGATGCATGCACATAATCCAGCGTAATTTTATCTCATTGACATTAGCCTCACTGTTTACTGTATGTTCTCTTGAAACCGTGTCAGAGCTGTGTTAAGTTATTTCCTGCTGCTTCACATTAAAAGAATTTAACTGATGAAAGTGTCATTTTTGGTATTTCTTGACAGCAGATCAGTTTTAAATATTGCATGGAGTAATGGACGAAGAAGGGAGCTGAATGAGCTGCTAAAAAGAGTTGCAGATGACTGCACACTTCCAACTTCTCAGCGTGGGAAGCTTACTTGCACTGTGTGTAGCTTGAAATCAGATCACTATTTGTAATTATTTTTGACTGTTTACTGTGGTTAAATAGGGAAGTCAGATATACCAGTTGCTCTTGTGTTGTATTTCTGACAAAGCAGCTGCTCATGGAGTGTCTGCTGTCACCATGGTAACCACAGGTGTCACCAAATCGTCCAGGACTGAAATCTTAAGAATTACAACTTTAAGAAGAAAGTGCTAATGATTAGCCAGATGACGTCAGATACTTGAGGCTCAGTATCCCCAAAGTGCACTCCACTTAGACTGAGTCTTTTAACACTAAGCTCACGATTTGCACCTCATTGAGTGGGGCACAGTTTGATATATTCTGGTTGTCAAATGGGTACCTAACTGTATAATTAAGCTCTGCCAAACATATGTTAAAATATGACAGTGTAACAGTGTACTCAGAAATATTTGAAAGAAATATACATTTCTGGCTTTTCATTCACGCACCTTATCAAAAAGTGACAGGCGTGCATGTTTGAGGCAGCTCTGGCACTCCGAAAACACCTAACACAGAGCTTTAGAAATGTCTGGCACGAGTTTAACTGCAATAGGTAATATCTCACTTAACATGAATCATACATCAAACAAAAAGTCTCTGTGGCCGCTCTCCGACACCAGTGGAAACTCAAAAATTAATGAGAAACCTTTAGTCCCTGAGAAACCATTCTAACAATGTCTGCTCCGCACTCAAAGATCCACTTGAGAAAAACAAAGTACTTGTGTGGTGTGTAGCATCTGTATGCTTTACTGAAGTGCGCACACACTTTCTGACACACAATGTTTAAATTCCCTGATGAGGACAGAGAAATGGGACATTTCCTCTGAATGTGACATCATTTATGTTAAAACACACAGGTTTTATAATCATGCTAGCCGCTTCTTTGACTTCCCCAGTCCCCTTCACTATTCGCACTGTCTCAATACAAGCATATAAATGCCTAATAAGAAAAGAAAGGACAGAACAGTCATTATATTCCTGAACTAAAAACATACATTAAGAAAAAAACATTTAAAGAGAACTGCGTCTGAAGCTGTAAAGACTGCTATCTACAATGTTTAACAAAGCCTACCACTGTGTATCTACTTTCATTTCAATGACATGCTAAATTTGACTTATCCCACATTTTTAAAATATTGATATTGGTCATGGGTTTAGCATATAAATGTTAATGTTTAATACTACCCTGCTGTCTTATTGCATTATTCTGTGTGGTGGTCACTGTGAACTTGAAGTCTGACGGTTAAAAGTGAATTATGAGCATTTGATCATGAGATGACTGATGCGTATTAGCCAATGCTGTGTGAGGCGAGCCTGGAAAACTGCGTTGATAAAAGGCCCCAAAACACATCTGATTGAAACAAGAAAAATGTTTTAATTTTTTTGCTTGTTTGCAACAAAATTGTGGGAAATGATTCACTACAAAATTGCACATGTGGTTGTAAAAAGGTATAGATATAGGAAGGTGACATTTACTGTTAGTTTTGTTGCACCAGTTAGGCCGGGACAACTAACACCTTTTATGATTCTTATAAGCTGTTATCCCAGCAGACATTTAAGCACAGGTGTAGCTAATAACATTAATAATACAATAGCTGCATTCCATTCAGATGTGCCAGTTCCAGGGTCCTGGTGTTGTGCATGCTGGCTCACTGAGACACTTATTGTAAATGGAATGTTATCAATGTTACGACTTGTTTTTCTGTTATGACAAGTCAAAATGTCTGCTGTAAAAAACAGTCTATTAATGAATGGAGTTTGACTCTGTGAACCCCTTTCCACTGATGGGCATACACTATGTGGCCATCTGCAAGAAACAGTCCCAGACCAAAAGTATGTGGACATACAGTTACTGTAAGTCTGTACAGTTAGGTCCAGGGTGGCATGACGTTGGCTACCAGTGGCAATGTTGTTACGTGGGGAGTTAGGAAGAGGACCCAAGCGCAGACAGTTGCAACCATTTATTGGAAGCTTTCTTGCTGGAACACATCCGGCATGAGACACGCAACAAAGAACACCATGTAACATAGAACAATGAACCGACAAAAACCAAAGGTCTAAATATTTGAACCATTAAATCTAAAGTAAAACTCTGTTATGTTGATACTTTAAATGGTACATCTTTTACCTGAGCAGTCCGACATGCACAACTGGAGTTATAATTACATAAAATGCTTTAAAGGCACTATTTTGTTAAGGGTATCACATTCATGGTAGCAGTATAAGCAGCAGCATATTAAACACAACAGCTTCATAGTCAGATTTTCTGCTGGAATCATTAGATGGGATAAACACAAATACTAAGTCAAGCATATTATATGTCCTGGAGCATATGGACATACACAACTTCGTACTGTGTGTGCAAACAGACTTTTAACTTTATTCCCTCAGAAGAAGAGACAGTCAGCATAAAGTTTCTTAATTGGCTATGTTCTGTAGAAGTCATCTTTTTTATTAATTCTCAGTTCCATTTCTGCGCCGGATTTGCAATTTTCTTCAGCTGAAATGAAGGGTACTCTCTCTTCTCTTTCAAAGATGAGACAGAAAATATTTTAGAGATTGTAAAATATTAAACTCGTGCAAATATGCACCATTTATTAGTGCACACAAGTTTGCATGCTCCAAAACCCACTGTACCTACTGTACATACAAAAGCCTTGGATGAATACCTCTGCTTTCCATGCTTTCATGTCACTGGTGTCCACTTTTACCTTGATGATATTCATTAAATGTTCATGGATGTTGTAGATCATAAAGTGGCCAGTTTCTACTGTGGAGGTAGTGTCTTATATGGCAGGTGAGAAGGAGGAGGTACAGACTTTGTAGGCTGGTGGGAATAAATGTGTGTGGGCCGAGCAGTCTTGAGTTAGTGGAACGGGCATGTTGCTCAGTGAGAGGACTGGATCTGATCCAAGGTTAGTGCACTGAACCAGTCTGACAGGTGAAGGATTGCAGGCTTGGCCAGGGAAGAGATGTAGTGGTGGTGTCTCGTGGTACGCTGGTGGCTGCAGCCAGCCAGGAGCTGTGGAGTGAGTGGGGAAGCTGGAGGGAAGTGAACGGTAATGAGAGCTGCTCGGGTGGCAGTATGAGATGAGAGGTGCTTCATGAGCAGACAGAGTGATGGCAAATGGGCATCAGTGAGTAGGAGTAACTGTACAGTTCAAGTGTGCAAGCCTGTGTTCCATTCAGTGACTGATTTGACTTGTTTCATGACTTGTCAGTTATTTTATCCTACAGCTCCTGGGTGTTGAATATTTGAAGCAATTTGAAACAATTTGATTAAATCCTCTCTGTACACACAGCAGGGAATACATTTCATTATCAGCTAAAGAAAAGAGCTCTGAGGGGCCACCAAGAGAGGCCAGCAGAAAGTCAACCAGACAAGACAAGACCTGAGTGAAAAGCTGTGACAAAAAATAATTCCCACTGTGTTGAGCCTTAAAATTCATGCATCGGTTGGACTTCCTGGATTGTATTTCATGTTTCACTGGTACCTGAAACAACACGGCCCCACCAACCAAGCCCCGTGCAATGTTTTAATGCAGGGCTGTTTTCGGTCTGAACGCCCCTATTATCTGGAAACTACAAAATGACATTATTATATTAGAGTCCAAACATGGAGGCTGTGTTTCTTAAAGGGGAACTCCACCGATTTTACACATCAAAGTCCTGTTTACAGGTTTCGGAGAGTACTACTGAATATGTGAAAAAGGTTGTAGGGGCTGTGTGAAATCTGATAAGTGCCCTCAAGTGATGTCACTTGAGTCAGCGTCAGTTGGGGCCTGAAGACTACAAGTTTGAAAATGAAAAAAATCTAAATCTAATAAAAAGAAGTGAGCTTACCAGACCTCTGCAGACCACTCCTCATCTCTGCTTGAGGCTAACTGGCTACATTAGCTGCTACTAGCATAAGACAACCAAATCTCCGACCAAACTGTTGGCCGTCAAGTTGCATTTTGGGTAATGTAGGCACCGATTTTGACAAGGAAGAAGAATGTGTGGAATACAAAAAATGATATCTCTGATTCTGCTGCATTGATTTTGAGACTTTTTTTAAAAAACCGTTTAAAAAAACTGTCCAACATGAGTCTGACAATATTATGGGGGCTGAATGCTAAATCACTTTTTAATGTGAGACAGAAAAGAAACAAACGGTCCCCTGACTCACTCCCATCCCAACAAACATTTGGCTACTGCTGCTTATGCATCTTGAATTCAAAGTGGGCACCTCAGGAAATGCCCCAGCCAGTGTCCTCACCCAACTACCTCATCTCTCTCTAAGGTACGTCACCCCATCTGGAGTGATGTGTGAGTCGCGGATGACTAATAAGAATCCTGATATCCAGCCAACACTAAAGTGCCCAGATGACGCACTGACTGAACTGTCTTGCTGTTGAGCACCGGGGGCGACTGAAATCGAAAGCAGGGGATTAGTGAGGCTGCTCTGAGCTTTGTGGAGAAGATATATTGGAAGCTGATGACTTTTCTTGACTGTGGTTATGGGGGAACTGGTTATATATATATATATATATATATATATAGATATAGATA